>JAQQAC010020896.1:59599151-59671784 GCA_029783875.1 Phataginus tricuspis
TGACCCAGGAATCCCACTCCTAGGAATTTACCCTAAGACTGCAGCAGTGCAGTTTGAAAAAGACATATGCACCCCTACGTTTATCGCAGCACTATTTACAATAGCCAAGAAATGGAAGCATCCTAAGTGTCCATCAGTAGATGAATGGATAAAGAAGATGTGGTACATATACACAATGGAATATTATTCAGCCATAAGAAGAAAACAAATCCTACCATTTGCAACAACATGGATGGAGCTAGAGGGTATTATGCTCAGTGAAATAAGCCAAGCTGAAAAAGACAAGTATCAAATGATTTCACTCATATGTGGAGTATAAGAACAAAGAAAAAATCTGAAGGAACAAAGAAGCAGACCCACAGAACCCAAGAACGGACTAATAGTTACCAAAGGGAAAGGGACTGGGGAAGATGGGTGGGAAGGGAGGGACAAGAGGGAAAAGGGGGCATTAGGATTAGCAGATGAATGTTGGGGGGCATGGGGAGGGCAGTAAAACTCGGAGAAGACAAGTAGTGATTCTATAGAATCTCACTATGCTGATGGACAGTGACTGTAATGGGGTTGGTGGGGGGGACCTGATGAAGGGGGTAGTTTAATAACCATAATATTGCACATGTAATTGTAGATTAATGATACCAAAATAAATTATAATAAAATAAAATAAAATAAAATAAATACTGAAAAAAAAATCCATCAATAGGTGAACAGATAAGCAAATCAGGGTATATACACACAATGGCCTTCTACACAGCAATAAAAAGGAATGAACTTCTGATACACCTAACAAGAAGAATGGAACTCAAAAGCATGCTAAGTGAAGGAAGGCAACCACAAAGGAGTACATACTCTAGGATTCCATTTATATGAACTTCTGCTGAGAAAAGACTGCAGAGCAGCAAGAGTGTAGGTGGTGAGACCAATTAGGAAGCTGCTGTAATAATCGATGTGGAAAATGATGGTGGCTCAGGACAGGATAGCAACAAAAGAAGTGATTAAAAGTAGTCCAATTCTGGATATAGTTTGGAGATGGAGCCAACAGTTTTCTGGGAATTGAGTGCATGGTGTATGAGGAAAACAGAATTCAAGGATGACTTAACGTTCTTAGATGGGAGCAAATGGAAAGATGAAATTGCTGCTAATTGAGATGGTGAAGCAGGTGGGTAGAGTAGGTGGGGAGAGAAGGTGAGGTTCGGCAGACCTGTTCAGCTTGAAATATTCATTAGGTGTACAGATGAAGATAACAAGTCATCAGTTAAATATACAGGAACAGTTCCAAGCTGATGATAGAAATTTGGGAGTTTTAACCCACTTTTTCTGGAGAAAAGGCTGAGGATAGATAGAACATATTCAAAAATAAATAGCAGAAAATGTCTGGACAGATCTTTTTACAATATAAAAGCAAAGATTCATTTCTTCTTTTAGAGTTTAGAAGTCATTAATGACTGGGAAAACAAATTTGTTTTGATTTTTGCGGCAAAACTTTTTAATATTATTAGCAAATCCCATATACCCAAGTAAGTTTCAGGGTCATGAAGCTCCTCTGATCTTGTCCAATATTTTGTGGCTTGCAACCAAACTGGCAAGGTCTGAGCAACCCACTGCATACTCCAGAGATAAGAAGAGAGACTTCTACCTGACAGCCTCTCCCTCTTGCACTGTTTACCACCATCCTCATCCCATGGTCAGCGAGAAAGGGAAAGGAGCTGTTCCTCTCTCTCCCACCCTCTGCCTCCGGATCAGGGTTAAAGTCCTTAATACCTTCAGTTTGCACATTGATTCATTCATATTTTCCTTGGTTGTTTGCTTCTTAGAAGATATGACTGCCTTGGAAGCAAACTATTAATCTGACTTCAGAGTTGAAAGCTTCAAAGATAACTATAAACTGTGTGGTATGATTTGAAGAAGTGAAAAAAATTTTTTTATTTCCCTCTAGATTCCTGAAATTCCACCATGATTATGCAAGGTGAGAGTGAAATGCCCAACTTTCAATGACTAGTATTGGGAACTTCCACAAGTGAACCAGTGGAGAGAAGGAAAGCAGTAGATGAGCAAAGAGGCCCATAGAAAAGGGAGGTTTGAGAGACAAAAACAAACCCCACCTCACAATTTTGCTAGTATGAGTTCTACTTGACCCATTCCCAACACCTGGCGCATAGTAGGTCACAAATACTTGTTGAATGATATTTTTTTCTCCATTTGAGGAAGCCCATCCCCCCCAATCCCCCACCACCCCTCAGAAAAAAAGTAATATGAAAGGCAAAAAAAACCAGTTCTGTGAATGGGGTTAATTTACCCTCCTAGGATTCACTTACTGGAGAAAAAAATAAGTAATTTCTCAGGACCCTCATAAGCTCTCGGCGAGAGATGTCTTCCCTCCCCCTATACAGGGCAGCAAGGCACCGAGAAATTGCTCGGAAGGCTGGAGCATCACCAAAGCTGATTCAAACCCCAGACATCTCATGCCAAACGTGCCATCTTCAGCCTAGGGTTCCGCCGCGCCCGGGAACTGGGGGTGAGGGACCAGCAGGGCAAGGCAGGCAGGGTGGCGGAGAGGGCCCTTGGATCAGGGGGCGCAGACCCAGCTGCGCAGCGCGCTCTCCCGCCCGGCCTGCAGCGCTAGGCTCAGCCTTTGCACCTCCCTCAGCTCTCTCCTCCGCCCCCCTTCTCCCTCCCCTTTCCTTTCCTTTCTCTTCCTCCTCCTGCCGCAGCGATCGCTGCCAGACCTCGCCAGTTCAGACCCACGGGGCTGCCCTCCCTGCGCTCTCCCCTTGCTGCCCGGGCCTGGAGCGCAGCGCGCCCACGCAGGTAGGAGCCCCAGATGCGAGGGTCACATCAGCGCACCCACTGCCCAGAGGTCCCCGCACCAGGGAGTGAGTGTGCTGATCCTGGGGTGCAGTGTACCAGAGAGCTGGCCCCAGACTGTGCAGGATCTCAGGCGGAGAGGGAGGTGGAGGTTTGCAGGTCTCGGAATGCAATCTGTCAGCCTGTGCAAGTACCGTGGTGACATCTGTTTGGACGGGCATGTGTGTGTGCGCCACTAGTCAGCGGGACAGGGCTTTTCCCATAAACGAGGTTTTGAAAGTTTCAAGGGGTCAATGTGCGATATTTAAGCCACACCTGGACCCCACAAGAGCTGGTTAGAAGCTGGAGAGCTGCCTCTTGTTAACCTACTGTTAAGAAAGGGGACCTCACTTCCTTGGGCGCAAGGCCTGCGGCCGAGAAACTGGTATCCCCGGCTGTGGTGTGGTCCCCCAGTTCCGGCACTAGGCAGCCCTGATCCTGAAGGTAGCATGTCGGGAAGCGAGGGGCTGATAAGGCACAAGGGAATCAGACGCTTTGGGCTGCACCCCATACAACCTGGGGCATTCAAAGTTGCGCGCAGAGAACAGCATGGAAGTGCCACTTTGAGAGTTGGTGCTGGGGGGTGTGAAAAGGAGCTCTGAAGTACAGGTATTCTAGGAGGGGAGGAGATTGCTCCCTGAGTTTTCGCTTGTTTGGTGTTTTGTTTTAAAAAACGTTTGAAGCCAAAGTAATTCATATTAATTCGCAGGTATTTCTGTAATTGTGCAAGGAATCTCACTGGCTGGAAGTGAGCATATAAGGAAAGCCTTAATGTTCAAGGAATAGTATGACATTTGCTGCCCCACCTCCACTCTCCACCCACCAAAAAGGCATCATCGCCTTTGAAATTAATTACCCTCTATTATTTGCCTTCCACCGCCTTTCTGGAGCCTGTTGTGTAGGTGCAGTATAAAATGCACGCTGTCATCCCAAATGTATAGTTCAGCATAGCCGGATGGAGTAAAGTGAAATGCAGTTCTGCAGCCCTTTGAGTCTTTGGTGCTTGGTTTGGCCACCGGGAAGGCTGGAGGGGTGGGGGGTGCGAAAGTAGATTGGAAGTTGGGTATGACAGAGTTTCTGCCTCCTCCACCCTCTCTTCCTCGCCTGTTACTTTACAGCTAAAGTTTTGTTATTTCCCCCGCAGCGGATACTAAACATCGGTTTGTCCTGTGTTTTCTTTGAGATTCACGATGTTGAAAGCCCTTTTCCTAACTATGCTGACTCTGGCGTTGGTCAAATCACAGGACACGGAAGAAACTATCACGTACACGGTAAGGTGTGATGGAATTTGAGATAAGTGCGGTTTAGCGGGATTCTGTGGCACAAAGGAGACTTTATCCACTCCTGCCAGTGTATATGGGCTGTAGTCTGTGGAGAGTAATAAATTAAACAGCCTTTTAGCATGGTTCATGTTTAGGATTTGTTGTAAATTGCCCATGCTCCTTTCAAAAGTTCATTTAGATCACCAATTGAGATAGGGACCAAAATGTAAATGAATTGCACAAGACGTATAAAGGGTACACTTCAGAAACAAAAACCAAAGTAAGTTGCCTGTTTCCAACACATTCAATAAAGTAATGGGTGTAAAGCATTGAACACCTGGATTCCTACATACATGTGAATGGAACCAAAACTTACAGAGTAAGACAAGTCAAATAAGCAAACACAAAAGCACATCACCTCATTTGTGCATGTGACTTACATTTTCAAGTAAGCGGCCTTTACTGCTTTTATAAAGGCTATATTCATTTATAGTGCAACTAATTACTCATGTAAATGCCCTTCAGAGATAGACTTTATATGTTTTCAGGGTGCAGTATTTGATAAAGTGGTTTTAAAATGCTTTGTGTGAAATTTGGTTTTACATTTTCTAAGTAGCATATATGATATTTCCAAGTAATATTTAATGAGTTAATTATATGAGCATCACCGATGTTTAAAAATATTGAAAATGTCATTTGACCCCTCCCACTGCCAGAAATGGATGTGATGAGAACAGAGGGCAGTACTTAACCTCACTTCTGGTGAGTTTGCACCTCTGTTTTGTGTTTTCTAGTCTTTAATCAGTGCTGCAAGGCAATATGAAAAACACATTTTTCTACTTGCTCCCAATTTAAAATTAAGTAATCCTACTCAAAAGAATGTGAAAAAAACTTGAAAATAAAACTATTAAAAGTGAGCTAGTATCAGTTATTGATAATAAACAGTATCTCACTTTATGGTATCATATTATCCCTAGAATGTTAGTATTCATTTGGCAAATATTCCTTGTTCAGATCAACTATAAATCAAACAAGGCTTAACATAAATATTTTGGTAACTTAATGATAAATGTAGTTACTTCCTCTGTTGAAGATAAATAAAGCACAAGAAATGAATGCATGTGTTGTTAATCTTCAAATGAAAATGTTTTGTTATTTAGGCTTAACTTACTATCTTCTTAGGTAGCTAAAATTAACTGAACTACCCATTTTTATGTTCCTCCAATAAAATATGTTATTGCTTTTACAATTGTTTATGTTATACCCCCTTCCTTTTGCTGACCACTTAAGTCTTATTTGTCTTACCAGAGAAAATTCCCTGTAGATGAAACACTAATTTTAGGACCACTAACCAGGTTTAGTATTATTATAACAGATTTCCCAGATATGACATTCTTTTTGTGCTAAGATTAGATCTATTCTTTTTTTAATTGTGTATATCTAATAATTCATGGTTAAAGGACAAAATGTAACTATTTTTTGAGTGCCCCACTGTGAAGATACTATCTCCTTTCATTCTCACAGCAAGTATGAAATAAGTGGCATTATCTTCCTTCTGCTGGTAGTAGAACTGAAGATCAGAGAGATTTTAACCTGCTTAAGTCAGCCAGTGGTGAATGTAAATCCAGTCTAGACTTGTTTAATAGTCGATCCATATTAAATGTACTGGAACTCAATACCTAAAACTGCAAGTCTTCTCTATCATACAGATTATTCTAGTGAACTGTCATTTTGCCTGGCTAGAAAGATACTTTTCAGAAGGATGGGCTCATATGAACAAGATAGCTTCATATTCCCCTTCCATATTAAAGATAGGATCCTTTCAGCTATTTACTTGCCAAGTATCTACCATGTGCATAAGCAATTATCACCACCAGCAAAAGAATTTAAGTTTATTTGTTTATTAAGAAAATTCACATCTTAGCCTCAGGGAATTTATCCTGGGAAAATACCATTGAAAACTACAAAGTTTCTAAGCAAGTACAAATAATATTATTATATAGATCATACAAGCTGCTAAAGAAATAGAGAAGGAGGTAATTAATGTCAGTATTGGCATATTGGAGGAAGTAAAACTCTGTGCTGGTTCTTGAAAGAAATGATGACTGGATTAACCCAGAAAAGCTGAAGAAGCACCTGAATCAGAGAAAGTGGCATAATCAAAGGCTAAAGTTGAAAACAACCAAGTCAAGTCCAGGAGGTAAAAAGGGCGGATGGGCTGTATTGGGTAGTAAGGAGAACCTGGAGATGGCAAAATGGGAGATAAGAGGTCTACAAGCCAATATGAGCTCTTAGATATAGAAGTAACATAACCAAGAGACCAAGAAAGATAGTCTCAGAGACGGTGTGCAGCACATAGAGATATGGAAACCAGCTAAGCAGCCTTGCCTACTCATGAGGCCAGGAAGGTTTACTCTAATGTGGTTGATATAGAAATGGACACAAAGTCAGCAGAACTTAAAGGAAAATCAAGGAAGACATTGGAAAAGTCAGTGCTGATGTTAAGACTGTAATCCTGGGTCTTGAGAAAGGTGGTAGTGCCTTGGACAGCGTTGGGGAAACTAGAGAGAATTTGTTTGGGAGATAAGGTGGGTTCAGTTTTTATCCTCTTAAGTTTCAGATATCTGTAAAATACCTAAACTGAGCTCTATGTCTCCATTCAGATACTTACTTGCCAAACATCTATTGTGTGCATCAACAACTCTCAGCTCCATTAAAAGAATTCAAGTTTATTATTTGTTTACTCTACTTTTGCTCAAATCTTCCTGAAGCATCTTCCTCAAATGTTTTTTTTTGTCTATGACTTAGAATGTTTATTTTTTCTATGTATTTTTAGTGTATCTCTGACAATGATAATTCTTTTTTTAATTGGAATATAGCTAGTATACAATATTGGTTTCAGATGTACAATATAGTGACTCGATAATCATATACATTACTAAATACTCACCATGTTAAGTGTAGTTATCCCCTGTTACCATAGATATTACAATATTATATTGTTCTATCATTCCTATAACTAATTTATTTTATAATTTGAAGTCTATACTTCTTTATCCCCTTCACCTATTTCACTCATCCCCTCATCCCTCTTCCCTATGGTAACCAACAGTCTGTTGTCATTATTTATGGGCCTATTTCTTGTTTGTTTGTTTTTGTTTTGTGTTTTAGATTCCATATGTAAATGAAATCATATTATATTTGTCTTTCTGTATCTGATTTATTTTACTTAACATGATACCCTCTATGTCCATCCACATTGTCGTAAATGTCAAGATTTCTTTCTGTTTTACGGCTGAATAATATTCCATTGTATATATGTACCACACCATCTTTACCATTCATCTGTCAATGGACACTTGGGTTGCTTCCATATCTTGGCTATTGAAAATAATACTGTGATAAACAGAGGTGCACATGTATCTTTTTGAATTAGTGATTTTGTTTTCTTCAGATAAATTCCCAGAAGTGGAATTGCTAGGTGATAAGGTATTTCTATTTTTAGTTTTTTGAGGAAACTCCCTATTGTTTTCTACAGTGACTGGACCAATTTACATTACCACCAACAGTGTAGGAGGATTCCCTTTTCTCCACATCTTCACCAAACTCTTCTTTTTTCTTGTTTTCAAATGTTTTGGTTTTTCCTCTGCAGCTGGTCAAATGTTTTCTTGAGATTAAAAATTCTTCAGGGGCTTAATATCACCTCCAGCAGTGTTTCTCAAGAAGTACCCCAAGACAACCTATATCAGAATCACCTGGGATGCCTGTTAGGCATTCAGATGCCAGGGCCCTTCCCAGACTTACAGAATCAGATCCTCTGAGTGGGCCCAGAGTCAGTATTTTGACAAGCAGCTTGGGAGATTCTTACGTATAATAAAGCTTGAGATTAGCTGACTATCAAGGTAGAATTCAGTTCCTTCCTGTCCCAAAGAAAGGCCTCCCAAATTTGGCCCTGCCTACCTCTTAGTCTTATCCCCACTCAACTAGGGCCACTTACAGTTCCTTCCCTTTCTAACAGTTTTGCATCTTTGCTAATGTGGTCTTTCATCCTAGAATTTCCACATCTCTCTGGAAAATTCACTTGTGGTGTCCCCCATAAAACATTCCCTTCTACCTTGTCAGGTCCACCCACAGCCCTGGACAGAGACCATCACTCCTTGTGCACACATACTTACATCATGGCACCTGATACCTTGCTCCACCTTGTCTACCTGTCTGTCTCCTTTTCTGACCTGTGAGCTGCTTAAGCACAGGTACAAGGTCTTCATGACCTTTGTATCCCCAGGGACTAGGATGGTGTTGGGTGTGAGAAGATACTCAATAGATGGTTTCTTCAGTGAGTGAGCCAGAGCAGACCTGTAGGAACTGAATCTAGGAGGCAGGCCAGAGTGTGATTGATTGGGAAGCTCAGAATTCAGCTAAATTGGAATGATAAGGAAAGTCAGGGGCTTGGAAGTTCTAAGAGGATTGAAAGAGAGGGAAAGAGTCAAGGACTGAAAAAAAAAAGAGTGTTTTTTTTCATAAAACTTAAAGTGTGGAAGAAGGGGCAAATAATACAAAAGAAGAGCAGTCAGAGAGATTGCTCAAGACAGAAAATAATACCAAGAACATGTTTATGTGCAACTGTACCAAATGCAACAGAAGAGTTGAGGTAGCTGGTGATTGAGAGGAAAGCCCAGAAGTGGTTCAATGAACAGATCTGTCTTTAAAAAAGGAAAGCTAAAGAATGTTAAACTATGCATTTTATCATCTCTATAGAACTGTAGTGCAAGGATTTTTGCCATAAGAAGCAGCTTTTAGGGTGACTTCTTAGGGAGTTAATACACCAATTAATTATCTCTTGGCCCCCTCTTTGATGTTTTCTTCACAGCAATGCACAGATGGATATGAGTGGGATCCTATAAGACAGCAGTGCAAAGGTGAGCCAATTTCAAAGACATTCCATCTGAACATAGTTTTCTGTCTTTATCTCATGTGTCACTCTTCCAGTCCTGTCTATATTATACCAAAAAGTTATAAGCATATATTTACATGTTTGGTTTCCCCTCTAAGAAGATTCCTGACTTATTTTATTACTGACCATAGATATCGATGAATGTGACATTGTCCCAGATGCTTGCAAAGGTGGAATGAAATGTGTCAACCACTACGGAGGATACCTCTGCCTTCCTAAAACAGCCCAGATTATTGTCAATAATGAACAACCTCAGCAAGAAACACCAGCATCTGAAGCTGTGGGTGCAGCTGCAAACGCAGCTGCAGCCTCAAGTGGAGCCACTGGGAGCATAGCAGCCAGTGGCATGGCCGCAAGTGGAGTAGTGCCTGGGGGTGGACTGGTCGCCAGTGCAGCTGCAGTTGCAGGCCCTGAAGTGCAGACTGGCCGAAATAACTTTGTTATCCGACGGAACCCAGCTGACCCTCAACGCATTCCCTCCAACCCTTCTCATCGGATTCAGTGTGCAACAGGCTACGAGCAGAGTGAGCATAACATATGCCAAGGTAAGCATGACTTATTATACTAACAAGAAAGTTCTTGCCCAAGTGCACCTTGTGGTGAGGATAACAGCTTACACTTATTGAGAGCTACTCACACGCCAGACATTGCACTAAGTGCTTTGCCTGGATTATCATATTTAATCATTGCAATAATCCTAAAAGGCGGTGGCTGCTAGACTAATGAGGAAACTGTGGCTTCATCAGTGGTTCTCAACCTTAGCTGCACATTATTTAGTCATTTGGGAGCCTTTAAAACTTCTCAATATCTAAGCCACAACCCACTCCAATTAACAGTCTCTGGGGATAGTTCCAGCCATCAGTATTTGTTAAAACTCCCCAAATGGTTCCAGTGCACAGCCAAGTTTAAAAACCAGGGGTCACCCAGGTGGTGAGTGCAGAGCCAGTCTTCAAACCCAGGCAGGCAGGGCCAGTGTCACAGCTGTCAGAAGGAGCAGTCAGGTTATTGATTTGGAATTTGAAATTGTGCTGTCAAGCTACTCCATGAAGGTTCCCCTTTAGGTTTTCAAGCTATCTTTTCATTGAACTTGCCACTGACTTATTTTCCGCACTGAGGGAATAAAGATATTGGACTTCTGCTTCTCGCTACCTTTGAGGGAATCTTTCCTGCCCACATTTATATCTCTTTTTAAGCTCTCTTTTAAGCACATTTTGCTTATATCACTTGCACCACAGCACCATCTGCCTGGGTTTTTCTGTTTATTTTCATAAAAAGTACACATTACTGTGTATTCAAGAAACAGCTGTAGACTTGTGCTAGCAAAATGATAAGAATCTTGGGCTTTGAAGACATGAAAGATATTAGATAATTGAACTGTGCTAAGGGATTTTGTTTCCCTTTTCCTACTTAGCAAACCCTTTTAGATCTGCCTGGTGTGGAGATTGTGTTACTGAGATGGGCTATAGGAACCCCAGACTTTTTTTTTCACTGCCAGGGGCTGACTGGGTAAAACCCTTATTACATCATAAGTGCCTGGTACACACTGGCCAATGGAAAGACCCCAGGAGTTCTTACCTTCTACCTGCTCTTAGTGAGGAAAATAGCACCTTCCTCCCTCCAACACTGAAGGGTTTCAACTGGGATCACCTAGCTGCTGCAGTAAGTAAAAGAAGCATCTTCTGTCCCCCCTGGATGCTGCCCCTTATTTATCAGTGTTGAGTTTTATTCCATGTATAAGAGATAGCAGATTCTAAATGGCTTATAAATTAAGTAGAGACACCTACCACCATGCTTTGACCTCTATTATTTTATATGTTGTGTTCAAATTTTAACTACCCCACACATCAAGAGCTAACCCATGCTGTGATGGGGTCATTTTCAGAAGGCGCATCATAGTAACATCTGTTTTGTGTTACTGTCATGAGTCAGAATTCCAATATTGATGATGAATGCTTCAGCATCTGCTTGATATTCCAATATTTAATTTAAGGATTATGTCAAAATAACCTCATGAGGTTATTTTATATATGTGTACTTGAGTAAAATTTATTTTTTAAATCTTGAATTTATTTAAAATGTCAACTTTTAATTGTGTTATTTAAATATAAAATAAGATCAGAATATTTGGTGGTATTTTTCCTGAAACTAAAAACTTTTGCCAATTTTTTTTCACATACTGACTTTCATATATTGAATTATTTTTCACACTTCATATGTATGTTTTAATGACATTTAGGAGAAAAATAAAAGCAGATAAATTAAATGGGTCATTTCTCAAGGTAGTTTTAGTTCATCATTGACAGTTGTGGTTAAATTCAAGAATGATGCCTAGAATCAGATGAAGTTCTAGAATAAGACATATTCAGGACTTAAAACATGCATTAGTTACAGTTGAAGCTGTATAATAAAATGTGAATAATAAAAATGAAATTCTATTTAATTTTTCCTATAAAGATTTAGACCACCTTACAAAGTAAGTTACTTTTCACATATTAAAATATTTATAATTCTTACTTCTTTGAGAATATTTTTTAGTTATAAGCTAAAACCATCAAGTGTCTTGCTTATGATAAATGCTAAATAGATACTTATTGATTGTGTGCACACAGGGTATTTCCAACCCAAAACAGCCTGCATAATTCAACCAATTTCTAAAATTTGAGATTGGGGTCTGTATCACTGAAAGCAGGGTTAAAAGTTTTTTGGATGACTTAAGCTGGATTTCTTCCCACATCACAATTTTGCAAAGTGCCCATAAATGTGGATTTACTTAATTGTTGATAAAAGGGGTTATTTCATATGATAACAACAGGATAATCTGTCTAGGGAATCTGACTAACAAAAGTCGAGTCACACTTGTGCCCGTTTATTATTGAGCTAATCAAACATGCAGTCCAGCTTCTTCTAATTGCCTGCAGATGTATGACATTCTCATTCCAGGCCAGCAGCACAAAATAACATTTTATAACCAATGTGAAAGTGTGGGGACCTCCGTTTAAAACAATAATGTGCTCCAAGGACCTATATTTCTGACATTGTGAAGTTCGAGGAGCCTTCTGTTTTAATAAAGACCTCCACCCCCTTTAAGTGTTTCATACTTATGCCTGGGAATCCAAACACATTTACCATGGTTGCTGGATTGGAATAAATGAATGCCTGCAGATGAGTCATATTTGTATTAAAATTATTTCTATTTTCCACATATATTTTTCAGCAGGTACAGTTTATCATTGCACAACATAAAGCTAAGGATTTTTTATGTAATGACTGAAATCTGTACTATGTTTAAGTGTTAAAGTCAATTGTGCCTTTGAACACACTACTACCAATTACAGATGTAATAATTTAAATAGCACTAGATATTTTTAAGTATATTCTATTTTATAAGTATATTTTTAACCAGCTGTCTATGTTTTAACATTAAGTGAAAACATGATCCTTTTACTTCTTTTCATGTATTTGTCCATAGTTTTCATATTTTGCAAAAACAAGGGGTTTAAAGTACAACATAACATCCAAATGTCAATTCACAGTAAGCAAGTTTTCCAAGCAATTTTTGTCAACTGAGGATGCTGCAATGGGGGAGGCTTTCACAATGAGAATTTCAAATCATAGATGCCATCCTTGACAGCTATAAAATTGCAGGGAGATTATTTTATTTGATGTCATAAATGACCTACATGTAGGCATGTATAAAGTTTTATGAATTAATTGTTTCTCTATGAGATAGTGTCTACCTCAAAGACAACAGATATTCATCTGCTCCAAAAGGAAACTGGATGAATGAATAGTCAATATATTATAATCCCTTCACAGATCATTTTATTTTTCTACATCTTTATTTCATGGTCTCTGTGTAATCCTCCTCAAAGGAGATGGAGTTGGAAATCACTAATTCAAGTTGAGAAAGGACATCTTAAATCACGCATAACTTTATAAGAACCCCATCCTTGCAGGAAAAAAAATATCATTTAGGAACTGGCAGGTAAGGGAAAGCACCAATGGCCTAATTTGAAGGAATTTGCTCATTTAATTGAACTTTCAAAGAATTAAACATAGGGTATTTTGTATAGCTGGTAATTAAACCATTACTAAACTCCGTTACTAAGCTGTCAGAATTTACAAGTATCATTACTAAGTTGCTAAAGAAACTGCACCATCAAAAAATGAACTTGATTCGAAATGCCTAATGAAACTGACTACAGAGCCAGAGTGCAGTACCTGGCTTGTTTTATATAAGGTGTAACTCAGGGATATGAAAACATACCCTAGGGTTTCCAACTGTACCTGTTTACCTGAGACTGTCCTAATTTCTAAACTGAAAGTCCACATCCCTAGAAATGCAAATGGGCTGGTTGATCTCCCTAAAGCATACCCATAACCAAATCTTCTGCATCTCTCAATCAAGAGTGAGAAAGTTCCAATGTTAGCACCATTTTTTTCAAGTTAAGACATTGTTTGTTCAATGAAACTATTTTTTCAATTTGTTTCAAACTTCATTGATTTTTAAGTACCGGGACAGAGCCTTTCTTTGTGGTTATTAGGAGGTTCCCACTTGCCATTTTGTCAATAAGTTAGTTTCTACATTGTTCTAGACTTTTCATGTGTAGGATACCTAGACATTGGCATTTACTTGCTTAGATACATGTCATACCATAGTTAGCTTATCTTTCCACTTTTCTGCTGGGAAAAAAATTTACCATGCAACCAAATGAAATACAATGCTTCAACTATAAAGTTTGGTTTGCCAAAATTTTTACTCTTTTAAATTTCCACCTGTATTTTAAATTATTTGACTTATTTTTTATCATTACCTGTGATGCAGAAGACACTCAAAAGCTAAAAAAAGAAGAAAAAAAACCTTTTTTTAAAGCCTGAAGAAACAAAAAAAATTATACTCAGCATTTAAAAAAGCTCTACACTCTTGGGGACCATCTATTACCTGGACATTTCTTTATTAACATAAGGATAACTATAATAATATTTTGAAAAGGAAAGAAGTTATTATGTATACATCTACTTTAAAAAAGAGAAACTTGAACTAACATGTACACATTCTCAGATGCTAGGGATGTCTTTCTTTGACTTCTTTCATTTGAAACTTAAATTATCTCAAACCCAAAAGACAATTCGTAAATCATAGTGTAATCTAAGTATTTTAACATACCTGGCATTGTCATTACCAAACGACTTTCAAACACTACTATTTTGTTGATCCTCACTAATGTCATTAGGGTGGCTGGTTGCTTTGGTTAGACTTGTTAGGAAATGCCTAATTTTTGTTACATATAATTATACAGCCCTGAAGAGCTCTGATCTCAGAAAATGGATATTTTGCAAAACAAAGGCTATAACTGAGTAAATTATGATATTAATAGAAACACATATTTGAAGCAGAAAGCAAAATGCCTATTTACCCTGTTTACAGTTTTTCATTGTTTTTAGTTGTTACCTTTGAGTACTGAAAAATTCTCTGAGGCCAAATAAATGAATAGGAGTTGAGTTTATAGGTAAAAGTTAATTACTTTTTAAATAAGCTTATGGAGTATAATACAAGTGATTGATTTCCTCTTGAAAAATCTAGCACAGTTTCATTATTTACTTTTTCAAATATGGTAGTTATCAAATTTCTAGTATTTAGTGCTCATATTTAATATACATTTGTCAACAGTGGTATATGTATCTGATTCATGGACAGTTAGGAAGTATTTAAAATTTCTTCATAAAACTTAACAGCAACTATTTGAGGTGGAAGGATGGAAGAGGTCAGTATGATCATTCTTCTGCAACAAAAGACTAAGCTTATTACTCAGTAATTCCCAAAGTGTGTCTCAGACTGGAAGCATTATCATCATCCAGTAACTCATTAGGAATCCTAATTCCTGGGCCGCATCAGACTTCCTACTGAACCAGAAAGCCTGGGGATGGGGCACAGCAATCTGTGTTTTAACAATCCCATAATTCTGATGCCTGTTCAAGTTTCAAAACCAATGCCCTAACTTAATCTTAACTTCAGGAAGATGCTTTCAGCTACAAAAATCAGAGGCCAGAGTCATAATTCTTTGCATGTGAAATGGGAAGTAGTGAAGAGAAAACATCAAAAACATACATTCTGTCTCTAGGATAGAATAATATTTCCATTTTACTTCTCTTACCTTTCTTATTGTCATCACCAGTACTCTGATCCCTAAACATGAATGGTCATAAGTCCTGTTTAGGACTATATCTCTGAACCAAGGACATGATAGTGAAATCTGGAGGAAAAGGAGCCATCTAAGAGACTTTGCATTGTTCTTTAAAACAAATGTGAAATACTGTAACTTAAATTGCCAGCAGGTGAAACTCTAAATTATGTTCTGGCATGGTAATGATTGGTGCTAGGAGATACCCACACCTTCTATAGACATCTCACTTATGCTTATGGCAAAAATTTGTGAGATGAGGCAATGCTGTTTGGAGGTTCAGTTCATGTAGAGTCACAAAAAAGGAGGAGGTTGACTCTGACTTTGGCCTTAAAGCAGCTTTCAGTTACCAAAGTGATTGGAGATCTTTCCAATACCAGATGCACAAATGATATCTCATTATATTTAGGCTCTGTGAATATCATCAGATATTAGAACAGTATTCACATAACTGTCTTCTGCTTAATTTAAATTTGATCAAAGATTTATTTCCCATCAGAAAGGAGGTGATCCTTGTTCAAACTAGTTAACACTTAATCTGTGGAATGAATTTCCATCTCCCCAAAGAAACAAAAAGAAGCAGAGTAGAATAGAATTGCAAGCCCAGATAACTTCAGGAATGTACACTGGTTCATTATATCTTTCTCCAGCAGAAAGTCTCAAACTATATTCTTTGAAATCAACAAGTTGCCCCATTTGTAAGGATTGCCTTTGCACTTGTTGAATTACTGACACAATTTTATTCTTTGAAAACAAAGAGTGAACAAAATTTATCCCAATGTGTTTGCCTTTGCACATATGTACAAATAAGTAACTCATGCCACATCTGAAATTCATTAGCATGCTTCTTTTTCTAGGAGGTAACTGCAAATTGCACACTCAGAAATAAAAACTGATCAAGAAAACTACATTCCAATACTGGCAGAAAAAATACAGCTGTCATTGCATGCATTTAGCCACAATTGCAGGCTTGTAGCTTGAACCTAAATGATTTGTAAACATTTAATAAAGATGAAGTGAAGAAATGACATGAAAGGAAGGCTGAGTGCCAAGACACTGGCAGCAGCATGGGTAGCCTATTGCTGTCAATTTTGTATGACCACAATTAAAAAGGAGACACAGTGAATCAATGTTATATAAATGTGACAGACTAAAAACTTGAAATTTGGGCTAAATCAAATTCTGAACTTGAGCTACATTTAAAGTAAGTGTACATGTATACTAGTCAAAGGTAACCAGGCAGCATCGCAAGTAAAATTGATCAAACCTAAGGAAGTAACCATCCTGTAGCTAAGCAGAACAAGAAAGAAGTGGCATTATGTCTGCTCCTTCTATCCTAGCATGGTTTCCCAGGAGAGTCCCCCAGAAGCACTGTGGTGCTGACAGGAATGCAAGTGAGGTAAGGGGTGGGGGTACATGGAGGAATACCAGATCAGAAATTGCACATGATGCTGAACCATTGCACATAAACATGTGTGCTGGTTCCATCCCCAGCAAAACATAATGTTCACCTCCATCTCTGTCTATATAGCTGCCTGGACTGTGTCCTGCTTTACTTATTTTTGAGTAGGCACTGAGCAAATGTTTTATGTGTGTTTGTTTGAATAAATGAGTGGTTTTTAATCATCAGAGAACTCAGGCTTAAAGTTTACTGTGAGTTCTAAAATCATCCTTGAAAATGAGCTATGAGTACCAGTACCATATGTTTATAAGGTATATTTCCCTACTATATATGTTACCAAATTTCTCATTAATAATGGAGGTCTTAGAAATCTCATTCCCTTTTAAGCTTTAGCCACTTAAAAGAAAGAATTGTGAAGTCTATGCTTTATATCATGGATTTCTAGGTTTTTAATAAACATTAGTGAATAAATAGATTGCTATTACTTCTAGAGCAAGACTAGTAATTGGAAATACTAGAATTCTTTTTACTTTCTGAAAAACCATTTAACTAATGAATACATCTCTGTATCAAATATATCTTTCCTCAGAAAGC
Organism: Phataginus tricuspis; assembly: GCA_029783875.1. Classification (NCBI taxonomy): domain Eukaryota; kingdom Metazoa; phylum Chordata; class Mammalia; order Pholidota; family Manidae; genus Phataginus; species Phataginus tricuspis. The sequence continues at coordinate 59,616,387 of JAQQAC010020896.1, forward strand.
TAATGGTAAATAATGAAAATACAGTTGAGTTGGGGAAATGTTAATATTTATGATATTTGAAGTGATATAATCGTAAGACCAGAAAATATTTATGTGAGCTTTCTGGTATTGTGAAAAAACTCAAGGCATTTGATGGAGATCTATAAAAATAAGAGTAAGAAAGAAAGAAGGGATCAGAACAATCCATCTTGTTCATTTCCCTCAACTGCAGGCCAGAAATTATCCTTTTTAAACTTACTTTGTTCAGATGCTGAAAGGTAAAATCAAGGAAAGTCACTTGGTTGGGTGTAGTTGACTTAAAGAATTGCATCTCTGATCTATTCCCAAGGTAGGAAGAACTGAATTGCCAGAGGAAATTACATAAGGAAATCCATGGATCCCAGGGGCCCAGGAAGAAAGAACCTAGTTTACTGAGGGTCCCTTAGGAGTTAATACTAGCTTATACTTGAACTGTAGGTGAAAGAAGAGTGTGAAGTAGAGGACAGAACTAGAGAAAAACATAAAAGCCATGTGTATGGTTTTATGTGTGTCCATCTAAAGTGAGAATCATTAAAGGAATTGGAACTGCCTTTTGTGCATATAGTTAAACTTCAAAAAGCTCCAAGGACTATACTGAAATAAATTTTACACTCTAAACAGCTATGTGTGCTGCAAAGAATCTAATCCTACTCCCTTCAATGGAACACAAGCCAAAATGGGAAACAACTCAAGGGGTACTATCCACGGTCTTCCATGGAGACCAGGTCATCACAACCTGGTCTAGGGGAGAGATTTTGTTCACCACTGATTAGTTAGATTCACTTGTGAAATATTTTGCAGAAAAGCCTTCCTCTCATATATACATTCACAAAACAAGTATGCTATTAAATTGTTTTTGACATTTTACTATTCACTAAAAAACTTTAATATCTCAATATTGTATAATATACCAAAATTACAAAGAGCAGTGTTAAGTCTGTTTCTCAGACTTGCTATTGAATCTGTCAAATTGCTGTTGATTTGATGAGGCTTCTTAGAAAATTAGTTCAACTTTCATCATTCTCCTAATATATGTGAGTAATTTAGGTATCTGGCATTCAACTCTGCCAAACCCACCAATGAACTTTTTCTAATCTCTACTTTTCATAATTTGAGACCTAGAGAGATACTATTCTGTAAAATGTCTTTCTCTCCTTATCCCTGTTCTTTCCTGAGCAGTTTGTGATAGTGGAGGATACCTCATTTAAAAAAAGAAAAGGACACTCCAAAAGAAATTGTTAAAAGATACCCTAGGAACCTGTCTATGCAGGCTAAATGATCCCTTTCTTGCCTAGGTTTACTTTATTCCAGCAATTTACACTCATGCATGTGCACACATATACACATACTCAAGTTCAAGTTCATGCCCATATACACACTTGCACAAACATATAATAAACCATTATTTTTGGTAGGAAAGTACCATGTATCAAAATTAAACTGATCAAAGCTGATAATACTTCTAAAATGATTCAGAACACAGTTCCCCTCTCATTATTCCCACAATATCAACAATGGAAACTGCTTTCTGAATTCATGTGTTTACCTCTCACAAGAGAATTGGCACCTTGGACAGCTACTACATACACTAATCAACACAGAATTTTGAGTAGAGAGAGGGTCAACAAAATAGAAGTAAAAGTGTTAAGGTGAGGGTCTGTTGTCTTACACTTCTGCAGCATACTGCTTATTTCCTTACTAATATTTTCCTAGAGATTTACCTGTATTCCATCCTGACGCACCTTTGTATTCTATAATGAGTAACTGAATTTTTTAACAAAATAAAGTTTTTTGATAGCCTATCATAGAGTGGATTAGAAAATAATTTATCTAGGACTGACATTGACTCCCCAAGCTTTTCCTTCTTCAGACTTTGCTAAATTATATAGTTGTGAGGTAGCACAGAATAAAACTCCACTCAACAAGCAAGGCAGAAAATTCCAGGCATTTGTGATTAATTAAACTCCCCAGTAAAAGCTGTAGAAATAGCTCATGACCTGGTGTATCAGAACACTAATCCAGGGAGGAAGCCAGGGAAAAAGTCCTTCCACCCAAGCTGGTAAAGATGCCGGGTTTGTTCTGAACTTCAATTGTATGACCTCCCTTCTTTAGCAATTGAAAAAAAAGCTAATGATAAAAAAGAAGCTAAATGAAAGATGGAAAAGTATTTGTGGTGCAATTTAAGCAGCTAATGATAGTTCTGAAAAACCAGGAAATATTATTTAGTGAATAGCTAATTCTCCCCCAAAAAATGGTAAATAGCAAAACCATTGTAAATTGGAGTTCAATTCCAAGTAAACTAAAAAAATCTCATTGATTTTTCAATTTAAGCAAAAAAAAAAAAATGAATTGTGTACATGCAAAGCAATAGTTTCCAATAAACCAAGGTATCACAGATGGCTAAAATATCCCAAATAGACTATCAGAATATGATTCTGGTAGAGAAAGAGCTTGGGCTATTTAGTTGTCATTGTAAAAACCTGGCCACAAACTGGGTTAGGGTTCTAACAGAGAGTTTTAAAGAATCACTGGAAAATCTGATCATAATACCAAACTTAGGAGTAGACAGAATTACACATTACCAAATATATTATTAATCTATTACAAAATGGTCTTAAATCTATTTTTCTTGGTAAAATACAGTTTCTGGTCTCACATTAAGGAAACAGTTTATAGTTACAAAGGAAAATAAGGAAGACCCAATAAGGAAAATTCATGAATTATTTGATTAAATATGAACTGTGTTTTAAGTTTTCCCAAGAGCTTAGACAATCAAGTAAAACTCCTAAGAAGGAGGTAAAACTAACTGCAAGCAATGGGCCAGCCTATTACTCAGTGTAAATCTCCAATTAGGAAAAGAAGAATCAGTGCAGATTCAAATTCAGACCAAAGCTTTACAGTTGATTTAGAGAGCTACATGTTCAAATTATTCTAATAGATGACACAGCACTGTTACCATCAACTCAATTACTCAGCAGAAAGAAAACACCACTTTCCCTTAAAGGAGAAGAAATAATTTCTTTTCTCTTCTGATCTCTTAACCAAAAGATCACAATCTGTTAACTGCAGTTGCTGAAAATTCATGACTTAATTTGATCAATGCTTGCCCATTGATCAATTTTAAATATATATACCACATATTAGGTTGAGACAGTGAGGCCTGCTACAGACTTCCATGGCTCCTCTTCTGATACTCAGATAGTGGTGACCCCCTCCCTGCAACACCATCTACCATCACCACATATAACTCAATATGAAAATCAGTCATCTAGAGAGGGGCTCAAGATGGCAGCATGAGTAGGGTGGTGGAAATCCCCTCCCAAAACCATATAGATTTTTGAAAATACAACAAATACAACTACTCCTAAAAGAGAGACCAGAAGATACAGTACAACAACCAGGCAATATCTACACCTGTAAGAACTCAGCACCTCACGAAAAGGGTAAGACACAAAGCCGTGACACAGCAGGACCTGAGCACTCCCCCCACCCCAGCTCACTGGTGGGAGGAAAAGAATCAAGAGTGGGGAGGGAGTGGAAGCACAGGACTGCTAAATAAACAGCCCCCTAGTAATCTGCAATGGGAGCACAGACCCACATCGCATGGTGTACTAGATATTAGAGAAACAGAAAAGTAAAATCTGAGACGGAGACTGCGAGTGGGTCCCCACAACTGGCTCCCCTGGGACAAAAGAAAAGAGGGTGCTTTTTAAAAGTCTTAAAGGGACAAAGGCTTATCAGCTGGACAAAATTGTCCTGGCCCCGAAGCACCTCACAGTGATAAGCAGCCTGCCATTCATTCCCCCCCGGCCAGCACTGCAAGCAAACTGGCTGACCTGCCACAGCTGCAGAGTAGCCGGGGAACAGCCCTGCCCACAGCAACCACACAGAGTCTCCTCTCAGTGCGCAGCTAACCAGGACAGACCCAGAGGCAGCCGCCAGCACACAACTGCCCGGTACAGACAGAGGAACCTGGAACAAGGTCCAGAAGGAACAAAGGGGTGCCATTCTCACAGGAGAACACACCCCATGTGGCTGCGACCCCCCACAGGGCTTCAGGCTTTCCCAAGGGCCATATCACCCATGGCAGCTCAGGGGATTATCCCAGAGACTGCTCCCAGTGTGCGGGTAACTGACACAGGCAGCGGAGAAGAGCAAGGCAACCAGCAAGCAAGAAGGGACATTGTTCTCCCAGCTGACACATGCGCTACCTGCCTGCGACCACTTCTATTGCCATGAGAAGGCAAAAGAATCTGGTACAATCAAAAATCACTCAGACAACCCCAGAGAGAGGGCCTGGTGGGATAGATATAACCAATCTCCCTGAAAAAGAATTCAAAATTAAAGTCATAACCATGCTGATGGACCTACAGAGAAATATGCAAGAGCTAAGGGATGAAGTCCAGAGGGAGATAACAGAAATGAAACAATCGATAGAAGGTCTTAAGAGCAGACTGGAAGAGGTGCAAGAGATTGTTAATCAAATAGAAATGAGAGAACAGGAATACAGAGACGCTGAGGCAGAGAGAGATAAAAGGATCTCTAGGAATGAAAGAATATTAAGAGAACTGTGTGACCAATCCAAATGCAACAATATTCACATTATAGGGGTACCAGAAGAAGAAGAAGAGAGAAAAAGGGATTGAAGAAATAATTGGTGTAAATTTCCCCAAGCTGGGGAAAGAAATAGTCTCTCATACCATGGAAGCCCACAGATCTCCCAACACAAGGGACCCAAGGAGGACAACACCAAGACATATAATAATTAAAATGGCAAAGATCAAAGACAAGGACAGAGTATTAAAGGCAGGCAGAGAGAGAAAAAAGATCACCTACAAAGGAAAACCCATCAGACTATCATCAGACTTCTCAACAGAAACCTTACAGGCCAGAAGAGAATGGCATGATATATTAAATGCAATGAAACAGAAGGGCCTTGAACCAAGAATACTGTATCCAGCACGATTATCATTTAAATTTGAAGGAGGGATTAAGCAATTCCCAGACAAGCAAAAGTTGAGGGAATTTGCCTCCCTCAAATGACCTCTACAGGATATTTTAAAGGGACTGCTCTAGATGGAAGCACTCCTAAGACTAAATAGATATCACCAGAGAAGAAAAAAATACAGCAAATAAAGAAGACCAATCAAATACTAACTAAAGGCAAAAAATAAAATCAACTATCCACAAAAGCAGTCAAAGGAAACACAAAAGAGTACAGAATAAAACACCCAACATATAAAGAATGGAGGACGAAGAATAAGAAGGGAGAGAAATAAAGAATCATCAGACTGTGTTTATAATAGCTTAATAAGAGAGTTAAGTTAGATGGTTAGATAGTAAAGAAGCTACCCCTGAATCTTAGGTAACCACTAATCCAAAGCCTGCAATGGCAATAAGTACATATCTTTCGATAATCACCCTAAATGTAAATGGACTGAATGCACCAATCAAAAGAAACAGAGTAACAGAATGAATAAAAAAGCAAGACCCATCTATATGCTGCTTACAAGAGACTCACCTCAAACTCAAAGACATACACACACTAAAAGTGAAGGGATGGAAAAAAGCAGGTGTTGCAGTACTTGTATCAGACAAAATAGACTTCAAAACAAAGAAAGTAACAAGAGGTAAAGAAGGACATTACATAATGATAAAGGGGGCAATCCAACAAGAGGATATAACCATTATAAATATATATGCACCCAACACAGAAGCGCCAGCATATGTGAAACACATACTAACAGAATTAAAGGAGGAAATAGAAAGCAATGCATTCATTTTAGGGGACTTCAACACACCACTCACTCCAAACGACACATCAACCAGACAGAAAATAAGTAAAGACACTGAGGCACTGAACAACACGCTAGAACAGAAGGACCTAACAGACATCTACAGAACTCTACACCCAAAAGCAGCAGGATACACATTCTTCTCAAGTGCCCACGGAACATTTTCCAGAATAGACCACATACTAAGCCACAAAAAGAACCTCAGTAAATTCAAAAAGATTGAAATTCTACCAACCAACTTCTCAGATTACAAAGGTATAAAACTAGAAATAAATTGTATAAAGAAAACAAAAAGGCTCACAAACACATGGAGGCTTAACAACATGCTCCTAAATAATCAATGGATCAATGACCAAATTAAAACAGAGATCAAGCAGGAAACAAATCCCACCATTTTCAACAACATGGATGGAGCTGGAGGATATTATGCTCAGGGATATAAGCCAGGTGGAGAAAGACAAGTGCCAAATGATTTCTCTCATTTGTGGAGTATAACAATGAAGCAAAACTGAAGGTACAAAATAGCAGTAGACTCAGAGACTCCAAGAAGGAACTAGTGGTTACCAAAGGGGAGGGGTGTGGAAGGGCAGGTGGGGAAGGTGGGAGAAGGGGATTGAGGGGTATTATGTTTAGCACACATGGTGTGGGGGATCACAGGGAAAACAGTGTAGCACAGAGAAGGCAAACAGTGAATCTGTGGCATCTTACTACACTGATGGACAGTGACTGCCTTGGAGTATGGGTAGGGATTTGATAATATGGGTAAATATAATAACCACATTGTTTTTTCATGTGAAGCCTTCATAAGAATGTATATCAATAATACCTTAATTTAAAAAGTGGAAATAAAATAAAATAAAATAAAACAGAGATCAAACAATATATGGATACAAATGACAACAACAGCACAAAGCCCCAAATTCTATGCAACCCAGCAAAGGCAGTTCTAAGAGGAAAGTATATAGCAATCCAGGCCTACTTAAAGAAGGAAGAACTATGCCAAATGAATAGCTAAAGTCACAATTATTGAAATTGGAAAAAGAAGAACAAATGAGGCCCAAAGTCAGCAGAAGGGGGGACATAATAAAGATCAGAGAAGAAATAAATAAAATTGAGAAGAATAAAACAATAGAAAAAATGAATGAAACCAAAAGCTGATTCTTTGAGAGAATAAACAAAATAGATAAACCCTTAGCCAGACTTATTAAGAGAAAAAGAGAATCTACACACATAAACAGAATCAGAAATGAGAAAGGAAAAATCACGATGGACCCCACAGAAATACAAAGGATTATTAGAGAATACTATGAAAATCTATATGCTAACAAACTAGATAACCTAGAAGAAATGGACAACTTCCTAGAAAAATACAACCTTCCAAGACTGACCAAGGAAGAAACAGAAAATCTAAACAGACCAATTACCAGCAACGAAAATGAATCAGTAATCAAAAAAATACCCAGGAACAAAATCCTCAGGCCGGATGGATTCACCACTGAATTTTATCAGACATATAGAGAAGATATAATACCCATGCTCCTTAAAGTTTTCCAAAAAATAGAAGAGGAAATACTTCCAAACTCATTCTATGAAGCCAGCCAGCATCAGTCTAATACCAAAACCGGGCAAAGACCCCACAAAAAAAGAAAATTACAGATCAATATCCCTGATGAACATACATGCAAAAATACCCAACAAAATATTAGCCAATTGAATTAAAAAATACATCAAGAGAATCATACACCATGATCAAGTGGGATTCATCTCAGGGATGCAAGGACGGTACAACATTTGAAAATCCATCAACATCATCCACCACATCAACAAAAAAGAAGAACAAAAACCACATGATCATCTCCATAGATGCTGAAAAAGCATTTGACAAAATTCAGCATCCATTCATGATTAAAACTCTCAACAAAATGGGTATAGATGGCAAGTACCTCAACATCATAAAGGCCATATATGACAAACCCACAGCTAACATCATACTTGACAGCGAGAAGCTGAAAGCTTTTCATCTAAGATCGGGAACAAGACAGGGGTGCCCACTCTCTCCACTGTTATTCAACATAGTACTGGAGGTCCTAGCCACGGCAATCAGACAAAACAAAGACATACAAGGCATCCAGATTGGTAAAGAAGAAGTCAAACTGTCACTGTTTGCAGATGACATGATATTGCACATAAAAAATCCTAAAGACTCCACTCCAAAATGAATAGAACTAATATCTGAATTCAGCAAAGTTGTAGGATACAAAATTAACACGCAGTAATCTGTTGCTGTCCTATACACTAACAATGAACAAGCAGGGAGAGAAATCAGGAAAACAATTCCATTCACAATGGAATCAAAAAGAATAAAATACCTAGGAATAAACCTAATGAAGGAAGTGAAAGACCTATACCCTGAAAACTACAAGACACTCTTAAGAGAAATTAAAGAAGACACTAACAAATGGAAACTCATCCCATGCTCTTGGCTAGGAAGAATTAATATTGTCAAAATGGCCATTCTGCCTAAAGCAATCTACAGATTCAATGCAATCCCTCTCAAAATACCAACAGCATTCTTCAACGAATTAGAACGAATAGTTCTAGAATTCATATGGAACCACAAAAGACCCCAAATAGCCAAAGCAATCCTGAGAGGGAAGGATAAAGCAGGGGGGTTCTCGCTTCCCAACTTCAAGCTCTACTACAAAGCCAAAGTAATCAAGACAATTTGGTACTGGCACAAGAACAGACCCACAGACCAGTGCAACAGAATAGAGAGTCCAGATATAATCCCAAGAATATATGGTCAATTAATATATGATAAAGGAGCCATGGATGTACAATGGGGAAATGACAGCTTCTTCAACAGCTGGTGTTGGCAAAACTGGACAGCTACATGTAAAAGAATGAAACTGGATTATTGTCTAACCCCATACACAAAAGTAAACTTGAAATGGATCAAAGACCTAAATTTAAGTCATGAAACCATAAAACTCTTAGAAAAAAACATAGGCAAAAATCTCTTGGACATCAACATGAGCAACTTATTCATGAACATATCTTCCCAGGCAAGGGAAACAAAAGCAAAAATGAACAAGTGGAACTATCTCAAGCTGAAAAGATTCTGTACAGCAAAGAACACCTTCAATAGAACAAAGGCACCCTACAGTATGGGAGAATATATTCATAAATGACATATCTGATAAAGGGTTAACATCCAAAATATATAAAGAGCACACACACCTCAACAAACAAAAAGCAAATAAGCCAATTAAAAAATGGGCAGAAGATCTGAACAGACACTTCTCCAAAGAAAAATTTCAGATGGCCAACAGGCACATGAAAAGATGCTCCACATTACTAATCATCAGAGAAATGCAAATTTAAACCACAATGAGATATCGCCTCACACCAGTAAGGATGGCCACCATCCAAAAGACAAAGAACAACAAATGTTGGCAAGGATGTGGAGAAAGGGGAACCCTACTACACTGCTGGTGGGAATGTAAACTAGTTCAACCATTGTGGAAAGCAATATGGAGGTTCCTCAAAAACCTCAAAATAGAAATACCATTTGACCCAGGAATTCCACTTCTAGGAATTTACCCTAAGAATGTAGTAGCCCAGTTTGAAAAAGACATATGCACCCCTATGTTTATCATAGCACTATTTACAATAGCCTAGAAATGGAAGCAACCTAAGTGTCCATCAGAAGATGAATGGATAAAGAAGATGTGGTACATACACACAATGGAATATTATTCAGCCATAAGAAGAAAACAAATCCTACCATTTGCAACAACATGGATGGAGCTAGAGGGTATTATGCTCAGTGAAATTAAGCCACGCAGAGAAAGACAAGTATCAATTGATTTCACTCATCTGTGAAGCATAAGAACAAAGGAAAACTGAAGGAACAAAAACAGCAGCAGACTCACAGAGCCCAAGAATGGACTAACAGTTACCAAAGGGAAAGGGACTGGGGAGGATGTGTGGGAAGGGAGGGATAAGGGGGGAAAAGTGGCATTACTAGCACACATAATGTACTGGGGGGGGTGCGATATGGGAAAGGCAGTATTTACAGAGAAGACAAGCAGTGATTCTATAGCATCTTACTATGCTGATGGACAGTTACCGTAATGGGAGTATGTGGTGGGGACTGGATGATGGGGGGAGTCTAGTAAACATAATGTTCTCATGTAATTGTAGATTAATGATACCAAAATTATATATATATATATATATATATATATATATATATATATAATGTATTAACACATTTACTTAAACAATTATGAAATAAACCTCTATATAACTAAAAAGAAAAGAAAAGAAAAGAAAATCAGTCATCTAAGGAAAAAGCAAAATAATCAGTGAACATATGTTAGGGTGGAGTCCAGGACTGTATTTACACATTTGTGGAGAAAAAAAGCAAGGTAAGTCAACAGGTGAGCCATATCCTTCTCTTCCAGGAAACTTCTCTTACCTTGGGAGAAAGGAGCAGCTGTAAGAAATGAGAAGCAGAAAAAAGAGATGTAGAATGGAACTGGTAGAGAGCAGGATAGGAGAGTAGAGGACTATAAGAAAGCATAAGACTACACCAATCAAAAATAGGTTCTGCTGAACTATCTCATAAAATGGAATTACAATTACCAACTTTCCACCTATGTATATTATGTCTAAATTCATATTTTCCTCAAAAAGATTGATTGGGGGAAGGTGACACCTGAGTAAATTGGTTTTGCTATTTTTATAAAATTAGCTAGGGGAGTCTTTAAATTTGGGATTCAATTGTCTAATATGTTTTTGAGAATCTTCTAAATGCTATATGTGTTAAAACAGTGCTTCTTAACTTTAGTTAACATACAAATTACCTGGGGATGCTATTAAAATGAAGATTCTGATTCATTAGATCTGGGTTGAGACCTACTTTCTAACAAGCTCCCAAATTTTGTTAATATTTACAGAGCCTGTTTTCCAGTAGCTGACAATTTGTGCTTCCCACGAAGCTGATGTGTCTAGTGATTTTTCATTCTTTATTTTCTGCTGTTAGCAAAATGTGGCATATTTTAACTGAAATAAGATTTGTATGTGGTTGGTTTTTTTTTTCAAAAAGATATTTTTCTCCTGTGGTTACTCAATTCCTCCAATATAAATGCCATTGTAACAGCTACAGCTGTAATAAATAGATACTTCCCTTAGTTACTAATTAATAGAATTTTCTCCTGCAGTAGAGTGTTCTTATGCTTGAATGCTCGGGAGGATCACAGAAAGTAGTCTTTGGCAGCAAAGAGCAGTAGAAACCCCATGAGGTAAAGGTAAACCTCAGCAAGAGGTAAAGGTTTCCATCTGGGTCTTCCCCGAAGTGACTCTAACTGTATTAAACCAGTTAACCTCTCTGGGCCTCAGTTTTCTTGTCTGTTAGAATTAAGAGTTGTCCTTTCCAGCTGTTTATTCAAAATAATCTTAAAAGGAGAGGGAGAGACAGAGTGCACTTTTGTCTAGGTTACAACCTTGAAAGTGTGGTTACTAATGGTTCTTGACTGATAAACACCTGGCATTTAAACCGTTTCTATTGATAGGAATTCTTTGCCGTTTAGATGGCACTTCTGTCAAGAAAACATACCAGAGCAAGTTAAAATCTGCCCTGGGAAGAATGCAGGTGCATTCTGTGATTATAATAGCATTAATGACTCAGAAACAAAATCCAGACAGTTCTAATGACTTGAAGCTTTATTGACAAAACATTTCACACCTAGTACTGGTTGTTTGCTAAAGTCTGGACCAAATCACTGAAGCTTTAAAAGCTAGATCACTGCAGTCTTTTCCCCAGCCACTGACATAGGTAATTATTGTAGTTCATGTCATGGTCCAGAATTCCATTACAACCCTAGCTTGCAAAGGAGTTATTTTTATTTTGGTTTATAGTTAATGTACTTTTTGCATGTTATTAATATAAACCCCTTTAAAACATAAAGGTGCCAACACTAAATGTTATAGGGTCTTTGTTATTTTCTTGATTTTGAATTAAGATTTCCTGCCTTCCTGAGTACCTTTCAGCAAAGTTTAAAGTCTATGAGTTTATTCATTTCACATTTTGGGATTCTTTTCAGCCTCACACAAAAACCAGGCTTACAACCAAAATAATCAGTCTTTCCTGAGCTTATGCATTATTGTCCAACACATAAAAACCAGAAGTTAGAGTCTGTGTACTAGTTATCTGTTGCCATACATATCACCCTAAAATTTAGTGGGTTAAAACAGCAAATATTTATTATCTCACAGTTTCTCTGGGTCAGGAATCAAGGTGTGGCTTCTTAGTTGAGTCTCCATCTTTGGGTCTTTCACAGGCTGCAGTTGTCTCCAGGCTTCCCTGGGAAGAAGAATCTACTTCCTAACACATTCACTAGTGGTTGTTGGCAGGATTCGCTTCCTGCCTCCATTCCTTAATCCTGCCACATACATCTCTCCATGAGCATCTCACAACATGGTGGCCTTCATCAGATTTAAGCAAATGAGACAAGAGAAGGTACCAGCAAGAAGAAGAGTGCTAATAACACTGAAGTCACAGTCTTTTGTATCTTAGTTACTGAAGAGACCACCATCACTTTTGCCATACTTTGTTCATTAGAAACAAGTCACTAAGTCCACCCCACATTCAAATAAATGAATGTCAGGAGTCCAGAATCATTGGGAGCCATTTCAAAAGCTGCCTACCACAATCTATAATGAAAATTTCCCCTGAGTTGATTCCAACAAAATCATTAGAGTTCAAACTAGAGTTTTAAATGGTTTCCAAGCAAAATTTGAGCTAAAAAGGAAAATGCACCCACCTCCTCAGCAGAGCAGGAGACTAGATGACTCATTCAGATATACAGCCTGATGGGTGTGGTTGAAATAGACAAAGTACTGTCCATAAGGAGAACATCCCTGTTTCTCACAGCTCCTTTTGAATGAATGTACCCTTTCTTCTTCATGGACTTGGAACTTATAAAATGCTATCAATCTTTTCCAAAACCACTCCTAAATAATTATGCCTATATCCTTTGATTTTAAAAATTCAGAAGCCATAAAATCCAACATTACCTTTCTTGGGGTTCTAAGGAGTAGCTCTCTTGATAACAGGCAGAATAGTGGCTTGTTTGTCAACAAGAACAATGAAGTAAAACAGCACTCTAAGAGAGAGGAAAAAAAGAATAGATAATAAGCAAAAACAGAAAAGTCAGTAAAAGTGAAAAACAAGAAATGGAACAATGTACAGGAGGACCTGGAAAATCAGATGGTGACATGTAGGAAAAGCCACCAGCCATATCCAGTCTCCCCTAGAAGAATATTTTACTAGCCAGATTGTCAATTAACCAGAGGGAAAGAATAGAGAGAAGGGCTAATGCAGCTGTCAAAAGAAATAACTAAAATCCAAAGGAAGGGTTTTTTTTCCCTAAAGAAGATGGAAATGAGCCAAATGTTCTTAAATTGCTTTTTAAAGTGCATAATGCAGCTCTGTATGGAGTACATTTTCTCCTAGGTTCACTCCCAGAATTATTTTCCAGGTTTGCCCAGGTGTCTCTGATGCCAATAATAAAAATCTCTGTGGGCTTGTTAAGTGGGTAAATGGGTGTCCTGGCAGCCAGGTAGAGGCCAGCCTCTGGCCTCAGGCCTGGAGCATCTTGGGGAGTCTGGTCTGGTCCATGAAGCAGGCAGTGAGAGTTGGAGCAGCCCTCAGTGGGGCTCCCAGTCAAATCTGCTTCCCCTCACCCTGAAGTCCAGAGGGAAAAAAGTATTATGCTCATAAGATTTTCTCATATTCAGCCATCCATTTGCTAATACGTTCTCTTGACATAAGTAGCCCCACTAAATTCCTCATCACTAATTCTAAAATGACAGTTTAAGGATTATCCTTTCTGCCACTTACCATGAAACACGGCTCCAAACCAGTTTGTTGTAGGTTTCAGAGCTTAACCACATAGCTCACAGCTGAGTGGATAATCAATCATTCTATGACTAAATCCATCTGGAACAAATTTGAAGTGGCCTTGTAGGTTTCTTTTGAAAAAAAATTAAACCAGAACCAGAGTTGATCTTTTTTCAAAGGTTCAGAAGAAAAAAAACATTATAAAGCCCAGCAATGACTTCCCACCAGAACTCATGCATGCTCTCTGAGTAAGGCTGGTTCTGTCCTGCTTGTATTTTGCACTTCACTTCTTCTTTCAGAGAAGCAGTCCTCGAATGCTTGGGAGGAGAGTCCACTTCCTAAGAAATGAGGTCACAGTCCTCCTTGAGAAGAAGGACAGGGGAACACTGTATGACCGAGTTGTCACCATAACTTCATGCTGATCTTAAATTCCCTAACATTCAGAGCTCAACTGAAGGATTATGGAACCAAAAGAGCCTGTTTCTGGCCTTTCTTGCTGGACCCACTACTTTTTGCCTTGTAGGCATTAAAGGATAACTTAAATCAAGAGCCTTGGCTTTTAAGAACTCTACTTTTCTTTCCCACACCAGACCCCAAATTGCTAGTGTCAATTTAGGATGTATTTTTTCATGTACATGCTGAAATCTGCACCATTCATGCATTCATTGTTCTTCATCAGTTCAGACATCGATGCACTCATTTAATGTATTCAAACTGTACTCGAGCCCAGACACACCACATTCCTTGCAAGGACTTTTCAGTCTGTCTAAAGAAGTAAAATAAGGTCATATTTTTTAAATTAAATGATACTCAACAACTCAAGTCAACAGAACCTTAGCTAAAAGCTTCAGTCCCCGTGTAAGTCTTTGGTAGATGGTGGTTACCAAAAAGCACTGGAGGAGTCCAGAGGAAAGATTAGTTGTGCAATAACAGGTTTTGGGGGGGGGATGCTTATAACAGGTTGTGAAGGCAGTGAATGTGATCTGAGTCATGAAGGATGTGAATAATCCTGAGGAAAAAAAGGGCAGGCTTGGCTTCATGCACGACCTCTATACAGAATAATGGTTACAGTATTGTGTTGCTGTTTTGGGGTGAGGGAACGGGGGGCTAAAAAGGGGGATAGCAGGAAACAAAATAGGAAAAGTCATTGGAGAACTGTTCCTATGGAACCCTCAGTTAAGCAATTTGGATTAAGTAATGTCATAACTAGTGAAAGACTTTGAGTGAGGAGAGACATAATGAAAATGCTACCTCCAGATAATTGTAGTATGAGGAGAAAAAATAAGTAGACACATATGGTTAAATGTGTTAAATCATCCTAACAGGACTGGGATGGGGGATGGCGGCAGAGAAAGCATATGTCAGTCTGACTTATTGAAAAGTGAGTGAGTTTTTCAAAAAATAATTACATTAACTTTCAAGTACTATATGTACAGTAACAATGCTACTAAGAGGCATAAAAGGAGAGTTTGCACAAGGACTATTTCCAGAATCATAATAATCTGCTTAAAACTATTTCTAATAGACATATTAATTATTTTCTCATGCAAGTACTTCTCCTGAGTCAAATGATGATCCTAAATAAGTTCCACTCCAAGTAAACAGTTTATAATATTGTTTAGCAATATACTTATTCATAGGTATTACAAAGGTAAACATCAAATAGTAAATTAATAATATTTTGGTGTATTTCAGCTCCTTCACCCCATGAAATAACCAACTGGGAGCTAAATAAGCCCTTAAACTATCTTCTGAACAATCAGCCTTTCTGCCTCATGCCCACATCCATTAAACTGTAGAATGTCCATTAGTCATAATATATGGCTGAAGGAATATGGAGCAAGTCTCTAACCATAAACTATGTCTAAACATAGACCTTTAACAACAGTTACTCTTATTGTAACATGTTTAAGGCTGTGACATTGCAAAATGCAATGAATTGGCAACCTAAGCAGAGTCATGCCTTGATAATAACAACGATTTTTGCAATTACAGGAAATTATGGCAAGAAGCAATTATCCATAGGCCCATTAGTCCCCTACCATCCATTTTGCAAATATGCATAGATTAAGGAGTAACCTGGTTATAAATAGAGGACAGCAACAAGTTCTCCCAATATGTCTAGGGGAAATACATTTTCCACTTAAAAATTATGTTCACTTCAAAATAAGAATTTAAATGGAGTTCAAAAAGGGGAACAGTAGTTGGGGAGTGGGGGTGAGGCTGGACTGTTAAGCTAATAAAGCCAGAACTAAAGAACATAAGAATATATAGTTTCATTTACAGAATAATCCAAAGGAATTTCAATTGAATTTAGGTCTCACGTCACTGAATTGTGATATCATATGGGTTTTTTTGAAGGCCTACTCACAGCTAAAATTTTGCAAAAGTAAAATACCTGGTTTGTCTTTTATTGATTTATGTAAGTTTGTATTCTGGAACACTTCGTAAACATAGTCATGCCGGTACTTTGCCTTCTCAAGAATGGGGTCTGCTGGAGATCATATGTTAGTTGCCTGAACTTACTTTATTGTTTTATATTGGATCTGGGAATAATAAGATGGAGAAAGGAAATTTAACATTTGCTTTGTTACAGATTGGGAGATGGCACAATACCATAGACTAGGTATCCTGTAGCTGGATCCCTAAATGTAATTTCAAAGGGTGAGGTTATTCAACAAGTTTGGGTTAAGTAACTGTTGTGTACAAAGCACAGTAGGTATTCAGAATACAAAGTAAAGGCTTATGATGCCTACCTTCAAATTGCTCATAGTCTATGAGAAAGTGAAAAGTAATTATAATGTGGCATTTTGAGTCCCATTTTAGAGAATTTACAGAGAAGGTGACACCAAACTTCAGTGTTAAAAAGTTGTGAGAATTAGTCTTTAAAGAACTGGGGAAGGGAAGGAGGGAAAGAAAGAATGTTCTATGCAGTAAGAACAGCATTTGCCAAGATCGTCAGTAAAAAACAGAAGGCAACAAGTGTTCTACATGATTCAGTGTGCAGCATGTGACAGTAGACAAGAGTCAAATCATGAGGGGCTTTGAATGTCATTTTAAAAAGTTTGTATTTCATCGTGAAGATAGTGGGAAGTGACATAATCAGCTTTCCTCTGTACCAAATGGAAGATGCTCTATACCAATTTGAAATTGTCTTAGGCAAATTCAGATAAAGTCTACCCTTTTTGCTCACAGAAGAGGTAAACCCATCATTTGCTTTTAAAACATTCCTGAATTCTAAATTTTTTAATCAGTTAGATAATTTTATTATAACTACTTAGAACTGCTTTTTTTCTCCACTATGGAAAACCTCTCCGTGGTACTGGTTTTACAAAAATAGCAAGTTTGTTACTACTCATCTTTATTAATAAGGATGATTTGTGCATACAGCTCTCCTAAAGGTCAGCTGGATAAGCTGCTTTCTGAAGTTATTTTACACTGGAGAAAAGAACCTGGGGAAAGAAGCATAAAGAAGGTGATTGTGAGCTGGAACTTGAAGGGGAATCTATGCTGTTAAGGTAGAGGGGTTTGAAAGAGGCTCACAGGCAAAGGCAGACAAGTGGCAACTGTACGTTGCCCATGACAGTATATAGACTGATTGATGTGGAGGGTCATATAATAAATATGGCATTGGTAAGTTGGACTCTAAGGACAAGACTAATTTTTATATGAAACCACCTGTTATGTTGCAGTGAAGTGCAAACCAATCATACAGGATCTTCTGCATTTTATGGACATCTATATGTATTGTCACAAGATCAGCCGGCAGGTGTTGGAGTCCTGGGGGCCTGGAAAGCAGCTTCATTGAGGAGATGAAGATGTTAGGGGCAGCCCTGCTGAACTCCTGAGGGGTGCACTGGAGAGCCATGGTGCTGGGCCATGGAAATAGCACTCACAAACCATTGTGGAAGCAGCAGTGCCCAAGGCCTACAGACTAATAGGAGATGGTCCTCATATTACCTTGGATGTGGCAGCAGTCAGAACTCTCAAGTTAAAAGAATGGTCTGTCTAATCATGGTAAAATTGAGATAGGGCAAATAACAAAATTTAATATTTAAATAGGAAGAAGAAGTCAGAAATGCAGGATGGTAAAAGTTAAGATAAGATGACAGAGAAGTAAGTCACCCTAGCCACCTGCTGATACGTCACACTGCCACCATAAGCATAAGCATAATGTTTTTCCTCAGGCTTTAAATTCTTTTGTGTTTCCTGTTAATTCTATCAGTTACATTCTTAATATGGAAATGAGTGTGTCATATATACACATACATAATTTAGCTATGGCTATAATGAAAGCATTTGGAAGATATCATTTGGCATTCAAAGAAAACAAAATTAATTTTCCAAAAGAATATTTTTTAATTGCCATGGTTTTACTATATTACTAGCATAGCATTTAAAAAACAAAAATTGGCTCCAAATCAGACTCTTCTTTGTGATGATTGAATTGATGCTTCATTAACTACAAATAATGTAGATCACCATTTTGTTTTGTAGAGACGCCTCAGCCCTGCTTATGTGAAAAGTCAGGCATCAAATGTTTTCATCACAAAATCTAACTCTGAACCTTGTCTTTATGAGCAAACAACCAGAAATACTTGTCCCAACATGCAGTTATTCCCACTACATTTGAAAACATTCCCCATCTGTTCTCTAGTTCTGATTTATAATTTCATTACTACCTTGAAAGATGATGACCATAATGTCTTTGACATAGTCAATATAATAAATAAAGATTGCTGCTGAAACATATATTTTCATAGGTTTTACATAGCTAGAACTTGTTCACCCAAAAGTTCTCTCTCAGAGTTACATACAGGTTCAAATTAGAGCTCTAACTAGCTCTAATAATGTTTTCTAAGTAACCTTTATAAACATTAACACTCCATTGTTGCACAGGGGTCCTATAGCCATCAACTGTCCTTTCATATCACAAAATATTATGAATGCAAAAGATGCTAGATTCTTTTTGTTTGGCCAGATCCCTTTTGTTTCAATGTTTGCAATTTCCCTAATAAGAAATAACTTTAAGAAAGAAAGGCTGATTTTGCCTGTTCTTGCATCGATTCATCTGAAATATGCCAAAGGAAGAGAAGCTATTCAACGCTATGGTGTTCCTCCTGAATAGATTTCAGTCATGATAGACCACATTCAAAATATGACAATTAGCAACGAATGAAGATAGGATGTGCAATTATGTGCAAGTACATAGACATTTATATTAGAAGCCCTGACTTTTTGCATTTCTTCCTTCCATCTGCATGCAACAGAAGTACCAACCTTAATACATCAAATGAATAAATCATTTCACAATGTTAAATACAATTTGTTGAGCACTTAGTGTCAACCAGGCACTATTTGGGGTGTGTATTATTTCAGTTAGTCCTCACAATCACATTATGAAATGGATGTTATCCTTACTTGACAGATGTGGCACTGAGATTTGGAAAGGTTAAATAACTCTCCCTGGACACATTCCTAAAACATGGTGTTGCTTGGAGTTGAACTGAGACCTATTTGACTCTAAAACTCATAATCTTATGCACTCTTCTGTCCCAATCATATTTCATATATTTCTGTCAGAGAGTTGCATAAGAAAAAAATTTATTCTGCAGTTCTCAGACTTTCTAAAATGATCAAATTCTCCTATAAACTCTGATTGTTGGTATAATAAATTCTTGGGATAATGAGGCTAGAAAAAAAGCCAGCACATGCAACCAAAGAAACATATAATCTCAAATAAAATAATTTAGAACTTAAAAATACTATGCAGAGGACTTCAAGGAAGATGGTGGCGTGAGCAGGGTGGCGGAAATGTCCTCCCAAAACCATATGTATTTATGAAAATACAACAAGTACAACTATTCCTAAAAAAGAGACCAAAAGATACAGGACAACACATAGCCTGCAGCTACACCTGAGAGGACTCGGCACCCCACGAGGCGGGTAAGATATGGAGCCGCGACCCGGCGGGACCCGAGTCCTACCCCACCCCAGCGAACCGGTGGGAGGAGAGGATTCAGAGCCAGGAGGGAGTGGAAGTACATACCTGTGAAATAACCAGCCCTGGTGATCTGTGCCGGGAGCGCTGACACACATCGTGCAGTGTAGTGGAGATTTGAGAGACAGAGGGTGCAGGATCTGAGTGGGGAAAGCACCCAGGTCCTTGCAGCCGGCTCCTGGGAAGAAAACAAAAAAAAGAAAAGCACACGCTATTCTCAGTGGTCTTAAAGAGACAGGAGCCCAGCGGAGGAGCCGGATCGTCCCAGCACACTCAGCCCAGCAGGCTGGGAGTCCTGGGGAGTTTCAGACCCCTTAGCTGGTGACTGGGAAAGGGTGGCTGCACTTCAACTTCCCACACAGATCAACAGCCTCCCATTCATTCCCACCCCAGCCTGCAGAGTGGCACAGCCGCGGCTGCAGAATAGTGGAACAACAGAGCAACCTACAGCGTCCCCACAGAATCTACTCCCAGTGGGCGTTTTTTTTATTTCTTTTGTTTTTTGTTTTTTCTTCTCTTTCTTTTTTCTTTTCTTTTCTTTCTTTTTTTTTTTCTCTTTCTTTTTTTTCTTTTTAAAGTCTTAAAGAGCCTAGCTGACATACGTGGCACCTACCAGCAACCACTTCTATAGCCATGTCTATAGCTGTAAGACAGAGGAATAAGGTCCAGACTAAGATCAACCAGACAACCCCACAAAGGAAGCCTGAAGGGATGGAAATGCACAGTCTTCCTGAAAAACAATTCAGAATAAAAGTCATAACCATACTAATCGATCTACAGAGAAATGTGTAAGAGCTGAGGGAGGAAGTGAGGAAAGACTATGCAGAAATCAGACAAGCGATCAACGGGCTTAACAGCAGACTGGATGAGATGCAAGAGACTGTTAATGCAATAGAAATCAGAGGACAGGAATACAGAGAAGCTGAGGCAGAGAGAGATAAAAGGATCTCTAGGAATGAAAGAATATTAAGAGAACTGTGTGACCAATCCAATCAGAACAATATTCGCATTATAGGAGAACCAGAGGAAGAAGAGAGAGAAAAAGGGATAGAAAGTGTCTTTGAAGAAATAATTGCTGAAAACTTCCCTATGTTGGGGAAGGAAATAGTCTCACAGTCCACGGAAGCCCACAGATCTCCCAACACAAGGGACCCAAGGAAGACAACAACACCAAGAAACACAATAATTAAAATGGCAAAGATCAAAGATAAAGACAGAGTATTAAAGGCAGCTAGAGAGAGAAAAAAGATCACCTACAAAGGAAAACCCATCAGACTATCATCAGACTTCTCAACAGAAACCTTACAGGCCAGAAGAGAATGGCATGATATATTTAATGTAATGAAACAGAAGAATATTGTATCCAGCATGATTATCATTTAAATATGACAGAGGGATTAAACAATTTCCAGACAAGTGAAAGTTGAGAGAGTTTGCCTTTCATAAACTACCACTACAGGATATCTTAAACGGACTGCTCTAGAGGGAAGCACCCCTAAGGCTAAAAAGTTGTTACCAGAGAAAATAAAATCATAGCAAGGAAAGCAGATGATCCAAATACTAACTAAAGGCAAAGAATAAAACACCTAGTATATAAAGAATGGAGGAGGAAGAATAAGAAGGAAGAGAAATAAAGAAACATCAGATGGTGTTTACAATAACTTAACAAGAAAGTTAAGTTAGATTGTTAGATAGTAAAGAAGCAACCCTTGAACCTTTGATAACCATGAATCTAAAGCCAGCGATGGCAATAAGTACATATCAATCGATAATCACCCTAAATGTAAATGGACTGAATGCACCAATCAAAAGACACAGAGTAACAGAATGGATAAAAAAGCAAGACCCATCTATATGCTGCTTACAAGAGACTCACCTCAAACGCAAAGATATATACAGACTAAAAGTGAAGGGATGGAAAAAGATATTTCATGCAAACAACAAAGAGAAAAAAGCAGGTGTTGCAGTACTTGTATCAGACAAAATAGACTTCAAAACGAAGAAAGTAGCAAGAGATGAAGAAGGACATTACATAATGATACAGGGGTCAACCCAACAAGACGATATAACCATTATAAATATATATGCACCCAATACGGGAGCACCAGCATATGTGAAACAAATACTAACAGAATTAAAGGAGGAAATAGACAGCAATGCATTCATTTTAGGAGACTTTAACACACCACTCACTCCAAAAGACAGCTCAACCGGACAGAGAATAAGTAAAGAAACAGAGGTACTGAACAACACACTAGAACAGATGGACTTAAAAGACATCTACAGAACTCTACACCCAAAGGCAACAGGATACACATTCGTCTCAAGTGCACATGGAACATTTTCCAGAATAGACCACATACTAGGCCACAAAAAGAACCTCAGTAAATTCAAAAATATTGAAATCCTACCAAACAACTTCTCAGATCACAAAGGTATAAAACTAGAAATAAATTTTAGAAAGAAATCAAAAAGGCTCACAAATACATGGAGACTTAACAACATTCTCCTAATTAATCCATGGGTTAACAACCAAATCAAAACAGAAATCAAAGACTATATGGAGACTAATGACAACAACAACACAAAGCCACAACTTCTGTGGGACGCAGCAAAGGCAGTTCTAAGAGGAAAGTATATTGCAATCCAGGCCTATTTAAAGAAGGAAGAACATTCCCAAATGAACAGTCTAAAGACACAATTACTGAAATTGGAAAAAGAACAAATGAGGCCCAAAGTCACCAGAAGGAGAGACATAATAAAGATCAGAGAAGAAATAACTAAAATTGAGAAGAATAAAACAATAGAAAAAATGAATGAAACCAAGAGCTGGTTCTTTGAAAAAATAAACAAAATAGATAAACCCCTAGCCAGACTCATTAAGAGAAAAAGAGAATCTACACACATAAACAGAATCACAAATGAGAAAGGAAAAATAACGACGGACCCCACAGAAATACAAAGAATTATAAGAGAATATTATGAGAATCTATATGCTAACAAGCTGGAAAACCTAGAAATGGACAACTTCTTAGAAAAATACAGCCTTCCAAGACTGACCAAGCAAGAAACAGAAAAACTAAACAGACCAATCACCAGCAACCAAATTGAATCGATAATCAAAAAACTACCCAAGAACAAAACCCCTGGACCAGATGGATTCACCTCTGAATTCTACCAGACATATAGAGAAGAAATAACACCCATTCTCCTTAAAGTTTTTCAAGAAATAGAAGAGGAGGGAATACTTCCAGACTCATTCTATGAAGCCAGCATCACTCTAATTCCAAAACCGGGCAAAGACATCACCAAAACAGAAAGTTACAGACCAATATCCCTGATGAACGTAGATGCAAAAATACTCAATAAAATATTACCAAACCGAATTCAAAAATACATTAAGAGGATCATACAACATGATCAAGTGGGATTCATCCCAGGGATGCAAGGATGGTACGACATTCGAAAATCCATCAACATCATCCACCACATCAACAAAAAAAAGAACAAAAACCACATGATCATCTCCATAGATGCTGAAAAGGCATTTGACAAAATTCAGCATCCATTTATGATTAAAACTCTCAACAAAATGGGTATAGACAGCAAGTACCTCAACATCATAAAGGCCATATATGACAAACCCGCAGCTAAAATCATACTTAACAGCAAGAAGCTGTTCATGCCAGTGAGGATGGCCAACATCCAAAACATAAACAACAACAAATGTTGGCAAGGATGTGGAGAAAAGGGAACCCTCCTACACTGCTGGTGGGAATGCAAATTAGTTCAACCATTGGGGAAAGCAGTATGGAGGTTCCTCAAAAAACTCAAAATAGAAATACAATTTGACCCAGGAATTCCACTCCTAGGAATTTACCCTAAGAATGCAGCAGCCGAGTTTGAAAAAGACATATGCACCCCTATGTTTATCGCAGCACTATTTACAATAGCCAAGAAATGGAAGCAACCTAAGTGTCCATCAGTAGATGAATGGATAAAGAAGAGGTGGTACATATACACAATGGAATATTATTCAGCCATAAGAAGAAAACAAATCCTACCATTTGCAACAACATGGATGGAGCTAGAGCGTATTATGCTCAGTGAAATAAGCCAAGCTAAAAAAGACAAGTATCCAATGATTTCACTCATATGTGGAGTATAAGAACAAAGAAAAAAACTGAAGGAACAAAACAGCAGCAGACTCACAGAACCCAAGAATGGACTAATAGTTACCAAAGGGAAAGGGACTGGGGATGATGGGTGGGAAGGGAGGGATAAGAGGGTAAAAGGGGCATTACGATTAGCAGACGTAATGTTGGGGGGGCGTGGGGAGGGCTGTAAAACTCAGAGAAGACAAATAGTGATTCTAAAGCATCTCACTACACTGATTTGACAGTGACTGTAATGGGGTTGATGGGGGGGACCTGATGAAGGGGATAGTTTAATAACCATAATATTGCACATGTAATTGTAGATTAATGATACCAAAATAAATTATTAAAAAAAAATACTATGCAGTGAGAAAATAGTGTGATTGTTCTAATTCTGAAAGGCGTGGAAAGACATCTGTAGAAGGTCATTGACAGGGGCCCTCCTCTCACCTACCTGGCAGGCCTCACAGTTGTCCACATTCACCACATACATGTCTGAAGCCAAAGGTTTTCATTTAATGGTTTACATAAACAAATTATTACATTTCTAGGGAAAAATAATTCTAGGCTAATTTTAAAATTAATAATACGAACTGCTCAATTTTTCCATTTTCTTCTAAAATGAGAACCTGGAATATGATAGACTCCACTGATGTGCTCCTCACAGTAACCATTTTAAGTATATATAATAGATATAAGAGCATAGCCTCTTTTTTTTCTCACCTGTGTTTATTCATGCCAGGAAATTCTCTTAAAAACTTAGTTTGGCATTTGCCTTTAATACATCAACTGCATAACTGGCATGGGTCCATCTCCCTTTGCACTCTACAGACATAGAAACTATATAGGCCATATTTCCCATGGTCTTGTTCAGAGTTTACACTGACAAACAGGCATTAAACTACTCTAAATTCCTGAAAAGTATATAACTTTACAGGTACACAGTAGTGCATTTAAACATCGAAATTTCTACTCATCCCACTCTCCTAACAGAACCATTTAATCCTGTCCAGAAAAATGAGCCCATTTTTCTACCGTTTTTTGATTCTACAGATTAGAAGGAGGTAGAAGTCACTGCTGAAAAAAACAAAAAGAAGAAGAAATAGAGACCTCTGATCATAGCTCCCAAAAAGCAAGAGCAGGTTTATATTATTCAGGTTTCTCAAAAATCCAACATTTTAAAATTAGAGACAGCAGAAGAGATAAGAGCTGGAAAATTAATACTTTTTACAACAGCGTTCAGGAATTCAATAAAGCGAGCTTTAAGATTGTTAAAACTGAAAGAGATCTCAGAGAATATATAGTCCAAACATATTTTCACCCCCAATGGAAATGAAAGGTAAAATGCCCCAAACTCATTTAAAAATCTAACAACTATTTTATATGCTAGCTTGAGGAGTATTTAGAATTGAAACATTCACAGGATCAGTATTTTTATTGAAAATTATTTTCTTTTGTCCCCTATTGCCTTTAGGTACTCATTGAACTAATACTTCAGAGTTATTTGCTGTTTCACAACATTGAAAGTATTTCAACACAGAGGGGAAGCCAGGAATCCCACAGCCTACCTATGTCAAACACAATTTATCAGCAAATTAAATTCAAGCATGCATGATAATTTATGAATAACTTGGGGAAAATGGTAACAACAGTATCAATTTGGAACAAAACCAAGAAGTCAAATCTCACTTGGTTTAATGGCATATGAAAGATTTGGGCACAAGCTGGTAGTTGCTTATATTTACCATTTTGATCACTGAATAATCTTATGCCTTCGTATGATGAAGGCTGCAGAGTCTCCCTGAAAAATCCTTAATACACAACAAAGAATAGTAAGTCTAGGATTTCTTAACTGCGTCCTTGCTCAAGGAAGAAGAGGAGAATAAATAACCACTTAAGATGAGATCTTTCCCTACACTTTATTACAGAGCAAGTGTTTCAGATGTTAGAGGATAAATTATAAAATGAAAAAGTAAATGTTACAACTATACAAAGATATATGTATGTGCCCTATATGTCAAATGAGAGATACATACTCAATTTTGTTGAATTCTAACAACTTTCTATATTAGGGTGGATGCAGCATCTATTTTTCGATTTTTTTAGCAACATTTTCAAACTTAAAGTTGGATGTATGACACAATGAACACTGAACATCCACTATCCAGATTCAAAAACTGTTAACATTCTGTCATCTTAACACCATTAACACCATTTTTTAACACAGATGACTGATCAGATTCCCACCCACTTCTGGGATCTATGCTGCACCATTTGCTTATTTCCAGTGATAGGAACCTCCTTGCTTCCTAATATATTAACATGTCCAATGACCACAACATTTTTTTCTGACACTGAACTAAAACCTGTCTTCCTTGAATTCCTACCCATTTATTCTAGTTCTGCCTTTTGGAAACACATGGTCAAGATCTTTTCCTCCTTCTCTAAGCAGCCCTTGACAACCCTAAAGTCCACTCTCAAAGCAGACTATCTCATAAGCAAATCTCTATATTTTCATATCTTACAAATTGGGTACAGTGGAGAAAAGATAAGGTTGGTGTAAGGAGAGAAGGAGGGACCATAAGCCTTCTTATGAGCTGGCTTTTTTTTTCCCACAAGTTTTGATTTATAATATTTTCATTTTTATTCTATTTGAAGTAGACTTAAATTTCAATATTATATTCTCTAAACCATGAGTTATTTTGAAGTATATGTCTTCTTCTCCTAAATAAGGGGATTTTTCTAGTTTTGTTGTCATTGTTGCATCTATGTTATTTGCATTGTAGCTAGAGAACAAAATCTGTATATTGCAAATTTTGAAATTTAGACTTGCCATAAGGCTAGTATATAGTCACTTTCTTTTAATAGTCCCTCAGTACTTGAAAAGGCTATGTATTCTACAGAGTGTTCTGTGTATCTAGGGATTACTTTAACATGCATCCTTGACTTTTCAAAGTCTAATATAAATTAATAATTTTACTTCTTCTTGGAAAATGCAAGGACCTTAAAATACTTAAACTCCATTTATCTTCCTGCCAAACTCTGTGCTATTATTCTTGTGTACTTTAATTCTAAATATTTTATAAATCCAAAAAGACCTTATGTTACTGTTTTATACAGTCAGAATTTATTTAAATGTATCCATATATTTATCCTTTCCTTGCTTTTCATTGTGCTGGAATTTTGAATCAAAAAGAGAAAAGAAAAAGGAATTCAGTGCAAATGTGGTGACTTCCAACGACACACACCACATCATCCTACCTCTCTGCTCCATTTGGAATTCAGAAAACCATAGGGCCCTGAGGCATATGGGGAAACATTGTGCTGAAACATCATAAGTAAGTAATGAAATGCATAGGAAAATATACACAAGAAAGTAACATTCTCTAAAGGAAAGAGACACAAAGATACACTTTATTTAAAAAGCCTTAGGCAGTTAATCATTTTGAAAAGTACTGCCAAGTTACATTCAACAAATTTAGCAGCGTGCCTCAATTTAGTGGACACAAAAGCTGTTTATTGTTGAATGAACAACAATATAGTATAATTGGTCTCATACAATTAGGAGGTCTCCAAGCCATGCCTGTTACAATTGGCATTGCCAAAGTCAGGGGCTTATGCGACCTCAAGTGATGATGAAAGAGTAAACCAAGAATGTGTGCTTTGGGCTGGTTAGATTGAGTAATTTGGCTGAAACCCTCAGGGAGGGGGACAGGAAACAAATCATAGTGCTCAGGCAGGGCATGCTGAACTTAGTCGAATGTAGTTAGTCTTTATTCAGTTCATCACTCTCTAGGGGTTTAACCTAGAGCTGGGGCTGAAGTGGTGTGGGAGGGGCAAGGTGAAGAGGTAGGGCACCAGGAAATCACAAGTGAAATGTCAGTGCTGAGGTATCCCACAATAAGAAGAGATCATAATTCTTTCAAAGTCCACCCAGTTTGAAGCAGGTTCCTAGTTTGTATGGAATGGGCTTGAACTTTCACACCGAGGGTCTTTAATTCCTGATACTGAGCCACCCGAGAGCAAAAACGGATGGTGCTGCATGTTTCAAAATGTAGTTTTACCTCCAGAAGGTTGTAGACATTGATGGTTGGGTGCAATATCACTCCAAATACCAGGGCCGTCATTTCCCAAACATTTTTTAATGGGTAATTAAGAAGAAAAATAGAAGTTTGACCAAGTATGACATATTCACAAAGATGCCAGAGAATACCTCCGACAATTAACAATCAGTTATCAGCAGAAAATGTTTTTTCTTGAGATTCTACAAGCAATAAGCTTCATTTTGCCAGTGTGCAAAAAGAGCTGAAGAATGAGAATTAAGGCCTTTGTGTTCTTGCTTATTTTCCTGTTTTAGCCTATGGCCAATCGGTTGATTCGGTTTGTGTGTAGATGAGTCATGAGTTGATCGTTTATGTGCACCAGTAGGTTTTTGCCCCTATGTTCATGAACTGTATATCTAACCTTATCCAATCATCTTGCAAATGAACATCACTAGGCACAGTGGAGACTAGGCGAAAGAGTGTTGATTTGCAATGCAAATCTATCATCATTGATGGAAAAGCAACTCTAAGTACATGTAGCATAATTTTTTCATATGGAAACAGCATATTCCAAGGTTCTGACAGAACACGGTGCAATGACAAGGACTTCTAGGACACTTGATTCAACACTTTCTAAAACAAAGAAATTAACTATCAGGGAAGCTGATATTTGTTGATTTTGGTGATATTTTTTGTTTATCATTTAAAGCACATCAAATTATTAGCAATCTGTTTTGCCAGAAGAGATAAGGATCTAGAACTATAAATCTACTGCTGGCCACCAATGAAGACAGTCTTCTTTTGTTACTTAAAATCAGTATTTATTTTCTCCACTAGAACTGCTTAGCTTGGGTGAATTCTAGCTGATAATTTCAGAAGGGTGAAAAGCTAACTAGAACTGGGCATTTAGCCCAGATAAATCTGATTCCAGTACTATGAAAGAAGCAGCAAGGGAAATATAAAGTCTTTGACAAAAATTGTTGATAATTGGCTAAAGATTGGGGAGGGAAATAGAAGACTTGGAGAGCTATTAATGTTATTCTAATATAAATGAAAGATGCAATGGAGGAATCAAGGCTCTGCAGATTAACGACCCTCTCTTTAATTCTAAGAAAAATTAAATATATACATATATATATATAACTACAATAAAACTGCTGCTACCCTGAACTTTTAGGAAGTAAGTCTTTTTAGAGACCTAAATTGCAGAGGCACAAATGGAAATCTTGGGTTTGAATCTCTTCTGAGGCAGATCACCTCACCAATCCACTTTTCAGTGACATCCTTCTGCTTCATCCATAAATTGTGGATGATGATTTATTGACTTATTCCACAGGACTGTTATTAGGATTAAATCAGAGGCTTGTAGATCTGATATCCTTATCAAATAATAAATGTTTAAATATTGCTAAGTATTTACCTGTTTATACACCAATTAATTAAAAATGTTAAAAAAGTCTATATGAATTATATAAAATATTACAAACCTTCTTCTTAAACAGATTTCAATCAACTTGTCTTGATTACTCAGGTTATCATTATTAATAGCCATTAATGGATGAGATAGTAGCGAAACAGAAATACCCTTAGTGCTTGTTGAGGTATTTCCTACCTTCTAGGATAATATTGAAAAACAAAATGAATACCCAAAATAACTATAAGATCTTTACCCAGTGAGTCCCTTTCATTTGATAAGTTTCATAGAGTAAGTAGAAAGAGTACTTTGCTGGGAACTAATTTATTATCCTGTCACTAGAAAGAATTAGGATCAGTCATTCTAAGCAGAAAGGTGTCTATATAAAGTGTTGAGAATGTGAAGGAAAAAAGAAAGAGGAAAGAAAGAGTCCAAGAATAAAGTAGTTCCTCCTTACAGCAAACATGAATCTTTGACCATTTTTTTTAACTTTACTCCATTTATTAGATTAAATTAGTATGGTTGGGGAAGATTTAAGGTTTTAAATTCATACAGATTAAGAAATAGCAACAACTTAAATTTAACCACTACCTTTTCTTTAACCACAGGAGTTCAAAGGACAGTACCACCAAGAAATATTTGCAAGGCATGCATAGTGTCCTTCACAGAACTAGAGAGAAATATGGTTATTTTACTCTAAGGGTTTACAGTCTGGAAACAAAGATATATTTTGAAGATTCTGAATATTTTTTCTAATCTGTGCATTATCTTTAAGGATAGATGGTCTATTTTACAGATGGACAAACGGGGGAAAAATTGATACTCTGGCCAGAGATCACACACGAAGTGACAGAATCAAAATAATTTCAGTCCCTTTCCTTCAATTTCAGTGCTTTGGCATCACTGGTCAATGGAGGCTTATTCCAAAGTAGTTCTGAATTATTTATTAAGCCTACAGCAGTTCAAATATTAAAAGCCTAAATTATAATCTAAAGCCTTTAAGGTATAGAAAACTTTTGCCCATGAAAACACACTGAAGTGACTCCATGCCATGGTAAGTTATCAAATTATGGGAAG
This sequence comes from Phataginus tricuspis, assembly GCA_029783875.1. Lineage (NCBI taxonomy): Eukaryota > Metazoa > Chordata > Mammalia > Pholidota > Manidae > Phataginus > Phataginus tricuspis. The sequence continues at coordinate 59,646,801 of JAQQAC010020896.1, forward strand.
AACATTGCAGAGATTAAAATGTTGCATAAGAGCGAGAAAGCAGCATGAGTCAAGGGTTTGGGAAACATGAGTCAGACTGAAGGGAAGGAGCCAAAAACATAGAGAGTGAGGGCCTAAGCAGGGACAGAATGGACACCACAGAGATGTGGACACAGTTGCCTCCATTAACTTTGAGAGAAAAACAAATACACAGTTCCATAGACTGGCTCAGTGTGATAAAGAGGCTAAGAGTGAGAGCTGAACAAAGACCAGACTGGATTATTTAGAGCAAAATGGTGGTGCCAAAGTCAGCAAGAAAGGGACCCACAACAGTATAAATCACTAAGAGGGAGAGTGTGGGCACATTTTTGAAAAATGAGGGAATCACCAAATATTGTTATTAGCTATTCTTAATGCATTAGAATGGTGAAATGTGAGTTGATTTACGTGTTGTGATATTTTAGTAAGCATATCCTATTATTTTGTTCTTTGGTAATGTTTACATTAAGCAATGTCTACATCCCTCAGAGCTGCTCCCTGTGGTGTTCAATCCAAAGTCTAATCCTACCTTTAATGCCCTGAATTTTGCTCAAGACTTGAGCTACCATTTTAGGAGGGCCTTCTTCCAGGAACACCAGCCTCCTCATACTCAGTCCCTCCAGACATGATGACTCACTCAGCTGTTTGCCATTCTTTTCACGCAAACTGCTTTTGTCTTATCAATGTTTTCCAATGTGACCTGCCTTCTGCCTAGAAATAACTTCCTATTTCTGCCAGTCCATGTACCTCACCTTCAAAATGCAGCTCCAAACACCTCCTCAGGCAAACCTGCGGCTACCCACACTCATGCTGCCTTATTTCTACACCTTCTGCACTTCTCAACCCCATTTGTTTACATCTATTTCCATCTGCTGACATCTTTCTGATTTTTACTTCCTGCCTGTTATCCTGCCTTGTATAGGTTTAGTTCCATGAGATAAAACACGGATCCTACTTTCCTTATATTCCAGGCATCAATTCTCAGCAAACAATCATGATTAATTCATCAATTTATTGAACAAAGATTTATTGAAAACCCACCATGTTTCATATACTCTTCTAGGCACTAGGAATAAAAAAAAAAGAAGAAGACATAGACTTCATCCTCAAAGAGCCTGGATCTAGGGCCCAGTGAATGTATTAACTAGCTGCCTAAAGACCTAGTGAGCCTAACTGACAAGGATAACTTATGGGTTAAAAAGAAAACAAAAACTCCTGTCTTCAGAGAACTTCTTCTTTGATTACCAAGAAAATCATGGCTGGCCTGAGTAGTTTCCATATGAATAAAATATGGCTTTTGCCAGTATAGATATTCCTACCCACAGTGAGCTTTTATTAACACACCTGGGAAAGCCAGGTCCGCTGGTACATCTGCACAGGGATGGACCTTCTGCTTTGAGTTTCTGACATAGTTGTATATTTTGATGATTTTCTTTTCACATTGCGCTTTCTGATTTTTAAGACAAATAGAAACGCATACAAGTAGAAAAAATAAGCATAAAGGAATTTAACAATGTATAACAATTCTTATATGACTTTGTACAGATGTGTGAATAGGAAATAACTAGATCCCAAAGTACAACTTTCAAAATAATAAAATTGTGTTACTTAAATAAACTAGTAAGTTGATGGTATAATTGAAAGAAGTTAGAAGAAATCCAGTCTATCTATATATTCTTCAGCATCACAGAACCTACTAGGAGCAAAGGAGAGGATAAATATTCTAAACTTGAGTCAGAGAAGCTGTAAATGAAAATATAGTCAGTTCATTTACTAGCACACCAGTCCAAGGTAAATGATGAGGCATGAACTCAACCGCTTTGGAAGAAAGGAATTTCATGCAACTATGTTTTATTGAATTTCAAGAGTCTTCCCATGTGAAAAAATTACAAATAAAAGATAGTCCAAGTAAATAGAAAATGTATAAACAATAATATCAGTCAATTCTAATGAGGTAAGTCCTATTGCAGTTTTGTTTGTTTTTGAGAGAGAAAAGAAGAATATAGTGGCAGTGGATACAGTGAGATTTTATTTTTTGTTTGTTTTTATTGAATTACTTTAACTCACCAAATAAAATTATTAAATAACCCTTCTCAGAAAGTATATGGACCTGGGTCTTAAAAATGAGTAGATACAGGTAGCACAGTTTTTATGTTTAAAACCTATTTAGTAATATATTAATTCCACTGAAAATAATAGCCTATTTATCAAAGAGACTTAGAACTGAATGACAAGAAAGTAGAAGGAAATTACAGGACATCAGGAATGTGATGGGGTGGAGGCAGTTTGCAGAGATGTCTCAGAAAAAAAAGCCATAGTCACTGGTGAGGCCTGCTTTAGAAAATGCAGCAGCCAGCTAGAGTCTTTGATCTTCTGCCAGCATGTACTAAGGAAACTTGCCACATCTGAATCTAACATTATGGTATCTCTCAGGGCTGTTATCACTGCAAATGCTGGCAAATGTTCCTGACATAAAACAATAGGAATTCTGCTGTCATTTCTGCATTAGCAAGTCATAAAGCTCTGAAAGAAACCCCAGTAGAAATGTTTTCATCAAGTGCTATGAGAAAACATAAGACACCCAAAAAGCAGAAAATTTCAAAGCAAGATTGCTGCACCTTTGCATAGTACCTAAAAGGACAGGGTTGTTTTTATTGATTGAAAAATAATAATAGATTTCAAAGTAAAAAATTCACCAAAACTTGAAAACCAGGTTCAAAGAATTATGTAAGTAAATGCTTTTATAGGTTGTTACCCAATAAACAGCCATATATCCCTTGAGTATTTTTCATCTCTCCTCCCTCTTTCTTTTGGAAAGAATCTCTCTTATCTTTTCCACACCCAGTTAATCAAAGACAGTATCTGAGAACAACTCTCTTATAATCTGAACTTCCTGCATTATTACACTGGGTAGTGTAAGTACAACAATTCTTCCTGGAAAAAAAAAGATGAGAGGCAATGCACCAGGGGCCACTCTCTGAGCTTCTTTAAGGGAAGGCAGGAATTGAGGAATAAATGTGAATTACTGATGGCTCATTTTTTGTATTGATTTTTGGTTCACTCTTTCTTCCAAAGCACCACACTGGATCTACCATAGTAATCATCTAAGGTCCACTAGGCCTGTCTCAGTTTTATTCAAACTTTGTCAGCTAGGAATTACAAGTTTTATTATATTTTTTAAATGAGGTTTAGAGTCTTCAGTTTTGGAGATGCCAAAAACACACAATCCTTTCATCTGTGCTACTTAACTTCATAATCTGAGAGATTTGAATGAATGCAAAGGTAATGTAGATAAGACAAACTTTAACTTATAAAATACTGTAATATGAATGCACACACATAAACTCACATATCGATCCTAAAGAAATTCATTATAATTGGTTCAATATATTATGACTGAGCATTTTTTTACTTTTCTATAACTACGATCTACCTACTCCTTAAGGCATGTTTAATAAACTATTCCCAGAACTGAAATACTTTGGGAAAATATATATTTTAAACTAAACCAGTCTATCTCTCCTAGAGGATATGATCAAATTGAATTCTTTGCATTTTGAAATTTGCCATGAAAGATTTATGTATTCATTTTATGCTAAAGTTTGCAAAAAAACAGCCACAGAGAATGCATAATATTAAAGTCTGATTTATATGCAGTTATTGGGCAGCTTTTTAGAAATTTGTCAGTAGAAATTACCTCAAATGCAATATATTAGATAGCAAATGCAAGTATAATGCAATTTATTTACATTTTAAAACACACAAAGCTATACTAGTGGGTGCATATCTGCGTAATAAAAATATAAAAACATCCCAGGAAAGGATTACATATTACAGATAATGATAGGTGGGTAGGTAAAGGGATGGGGATGAAGTAAGGCCTTAGCTGTATCTCAAATGTTTAATTTCTTTTGCAAAACACAGTGAGCTGAAGAAAGCATGACAAAATGTTACCATATGTTAAACCTGAGTGGTACACACTGGCATCTATAAAATTATTTTCTGAACACATGAAATAATTTATCATTTTAAACATTTCCAACATAACAATATTACAAAGTAACACTTTAAGAATAAAGCACAAACCTGGTTTCTTTAAGAAAAGTATGATGGCAAATAGAGCAAATATCAACTTCTTCACAATGGATTCAAACTCTTTCTGTCTTTAACAGACATAGATGAGTGTGCTGCAGGGACTCACAACTGCAGAGCCGACCATGTGTGCATCAATTTACGAGGCTCCTTCACCTGTCAGTGCCCTTTAGGGTATCAGAAGCGAGGAGAGCAGTGTGTAGGTAAGTAAGCAGTGTAGTAAGCAAAATCCTCTCTTGAGCATTGTAATTGTTTAAACCTCAATCATTCTAAACAAAAAACTCGTATTTATTTGGAAAATGATAGCTAACAATTGCTTATTCTTTCATTGACTACCAATCCATTTTCTGCATTAACTAAAAAGAACTAACCTTAAAGGTTGAACATCTGGATATCAAAGTGTGTGTTATATGTTAGGCTAAGCAAAAGCAGAAATTTGGGGTATGAATAGGAAAACAAAAGCAATCAAAAAACTAATTTAAAATTAGCTATTTTGGGGCCATAGCACTAAAACACTAATGATATGGACTTCATTCGCTGGTTCATGGCATAGCATAGCTTATACAGCAAATGGTGCAGTCCAGATCCCAGCTCCACACCTAAATTCATTTTGAGGCCTTGGGCAAGTTATTTAAATACTCTCTGTCTTATGTTTTTCCTCTGTGCTGTGGAGATAATACTAGCCCCTTCCTCAGGAGCTCCTATGTGGGACTGCTTAGAACAGAGGCTGGTCCTGGGCTGAACAACTATATGTGTGCTATCATTATGTAATGAGATTAACAGTATTAAACATTATGCTGTAATTGGGTGTAGTGCTAGGGATACAAAGATCATGTGCCTCTACTTAGCTCCCTGAGGACAGGAGCCAGGTCTGATAGTGTCACTGTTGTCTTCCCAGTCCCGGAAGAGTGCCTGCTCCGTCACTGCTTTGTGCATGTTTTTTGAATGTCTGAAAGAACACAGTATGAGTAGGCTGACTGGCAAATAAGAAGTAAACTTAGTGTCTGGGCTCCATCATGAATTCCAACACTAGGCATGAAACTCTGTAATTGATTCCTTTTATCTATTGATTTATTTACTCCCTTCTACCATATATTGGTGAATAATCCTTGTTTTCTCTTAGGAACAGAGGATAAGGATGTGAGGACAGGAAACCAGTATTAATTTTCACCTGAGAATGTAAGCCTTAGACATTAGGATGTCAACATTGAATTCCTCATGGGCCCAGCCCAGTTCTGCCTGCCATGGGACCTTGCCTAGGTGCTGGGGTTAGTGCCCAGTCTCTGAGGAAGGCCCAGGTTTTGCAGAGACTGAAACTATGGTTTAGGAGAAGATTGTGTGGGAAACTCCACAGGCACCAAAGTTTTGCCAGAAAAAGAACGAATCCAACCTACTATGGGAAGAATCAAAGAGAATGGAATCTATGATTATAGTCCTCTATGATTTGGTAGGAGGTAAATTCTGATCTAATCATATGCCATTCCCCTCACCCACAGAACCAACTCTAATTCCTCAAAGAGCTTATAAGGTCTTCCACAGTCTGATCCTTGCTGAAGTCTATTGCATCAACACCCTCTGTCCCCACCAAAAATTACACTCCAGCTTTAGCCCTCTAGTTTTAGTTCCCCACATTCATCACACAGTGTCACACTTTAGTGCCTCTACATAATCTCTTTCAGCACCAGGAACATGCAACCCTGACAAACTCTTATTCAGCTCTCAAATCTCAGCTCAGGGTCACTTCCTCTGGGAAGTCCTCCATGATCTACCCAAATATAGTTAGTCACTCCCTTCTCTATGCCAGTACTTCTCAAACTTGGACAGATCCATTCCATAAATTTCCAATCTGTTGCACATCAATATTTCTGTTATGTACAGTTATTGCAGTAACACCAAATTGCTGTTCCTAAACATGTACTCTCAATTTCTTCACTTATTCATTGCAGACTTGTCCAGCTAGTCCATGGACCAGCAGTGGTCAGCAGACCATACTTTGAATAGTACATGCCCCTTGTATAGCTTCCTACTGTTGATTTTATCTTTCCATGCAGTAATTTTTCATGCCCATCTTCCATACTAGACAAGGATAGAATGTACATATATTTACTATCATTACAAATCTGCAGTGTCAAACACAATGCTAGCAAATAACAATGGTTGATGAGTGCTTACTGGTTGAGAAGACATGCATCATTTATCCATCAAGTATTTATTGAGGGCTGACTATGTACCAAGTAGGTGCTGAGCCATCATGGTGAAAAAACAGATCTTATAGAATCACAGTCCTAATGGAACTATTAGAATGTACCATTTATATAAATTAGCTATTGATGCTGGCACTGGGCTGTAATACTGGGGTCTAGGAAGAACTATGCTAAACTTGCTCTTAATTAGCATGACATTTCCACTCATTCAACTAATGTTATTGAGCACATTCTAAGCCAAATTCTATTCCAGGAATTAGTCATACAGCAATAAATAGACAAAAAATACTCTACCTCCACTTTAAGAGGAGAAGACAGGTCTTATTCACCATAAATTATAGTGAGGGAGACACACAAGAAGCAAAAAAAACATAACATAATGTCAAGGACTGTCAGTTGCTATAAAGAAATATAAAGCAGGATAAGGAGATAAATAGGACACCAGAAACTATTTTATATGTATGGGATGGACAGAGATAACCTCCCTGAGGTGACCTTTGGGCAGACACCTAAATACAAATGGGGAGAAGCCATGTGAATATCATTATCATTTATTTCAATATTCAAGTTAAATCCAATGTTTCACAACTTATCAATAATAGCTCCCATTTATTTTTACCTGTTTTATGTGAAGAAGTTTGCCTACATTATCTCACATAATCTTCCCAAAAATTCTGCCACATTATTGTATTATTAGTTACAGAAAAGGAAATGGAAGCTCCAAGAGGTTAAGACCAAGCTAGCAACTACCAGAGAACAAAACTTCAAACTCAGGTTACCCAGGGCCACTTGAACATTGCTTCCCACACTTTGACTTATTAAAGTACCAGAAGAGCTCAGCATAAAATTTTGTTTTGTTTTGTTTTGTTTTACCATAAGATAGTGTCTCTGCATAGTCTTACATTGTACATGCATAATTATTATTTTAAATTATACATGCCATGTTGGGGTTGTCACAAAGTGTAGTCATGAGTTAATGAAGTTTTATTATGCTTTTAAGATGTTAATCTTACTTTGCAAGTTCTCAGTTGAGCATTTTATACTTAGAAATATTTATATGAGGACACCAGCAGGAAGGCTGGAATGCTTCGTGAATGTGCCAGGGGCACTCTCAAGAGGTAACTTGTTTAGCATTCTATTCCTTGACAGCACTCTTTCATTTGATTCTTATACAAACCTCAAAAGATACCGTAACAAGCAATAGTATCCATATTTTACAGAAGAAAAAACAAGATACTGAACATTTAAGTGACTTTGCCAAGGTCACCAGTTAAGCAGCAGCCCACACCTCCTTTCTCTTGGTTTTATGCTATATCATTCAATTCTTCCATAGTTCTGTTTTTACTCCTTTTATTTATATAAGTAATCTTTTAGGTCCCCAAACTGACATTATCATATAAATGTGAAATAGTCTTAATTACTTTTCTCTCCTTAAATCTCAATGCAACCAACCTGGTTTATGAAGTCTTTGTTTTTAACATCTCATTTAATTGTAGAATGTTAAAAGGCTTATGTTAAAAAAATAGAGAGAAAAATAAAATGAGGTCTTCTGTGGATAGGTTTTCTAGATAATGCTCTGGTGAGAACTTGAGAGCAAACAGCTATGGATAGTCAATAATTTGCTTCTGTTTGTGTGTGTGCCTGATAACCTAGACATAGATGAATGCACTATCCCTCCATATTGCCACCAAAGATGTGTGAACACACCAGGATCGTTTTATTGCCAGTGCAGTCCTGGGTTTCAATTGGCAGCAAACAACTATACCTGTGTAGGTAAGCCTTTTGGGAACTGCTATACTGACTAACTGCTTTCTGTCTTCAAAAAAAGCAAACCCTATATTATATTGCAGTATTTCCAGTTTTCTATGTTCTTGAGTAAACTGCTTTCCATCAACCAGCCTGCCTAAAGCTGAAAAGACAATAACCAATCTGTTTCTTAAAACACATCAAGATGTGAATGGAAAAGTTTGTTAACCTTGGTTTTAGTTCTTTTCTGTGAGTGTATCAAAAAAAATTAAAAACTACAGATCAGTTGATAAACACACACCAATTAGTCAACAGTGTGTAATATAAATGCTGAAAGTGCCAGAGGGGTTACTGCAAGTTCAAGTACATAAACTTTCCACTGAAAGTGCGTCTGATTTTTACATGCTTCTCCCTTTTCAGAATGCAATGTCACGGCACACAATTTTAAGATTGGCATGACATGGAAAGAATCTAGTGCAGGAAAAATGCCTTTTCACAATATTTTCAGTGCCTTAGAGCATTGCAAAACTCTGTATGGGTCTCAAAGGCTTATGTTATAATTGTAATGGAATTTAACAGAACCCATTTAAAAAGTAATAAATAGCACAGATAAATCTTCACTACAGCATGCTGAGAGACCATATCAGTATGAATGTCTTATGTCAATGATTTATAGAGTTGGCATTTTTCATCTGAACAACAATAAAAGAAAATAGATACTGGAATGTATATTTATTAAAATCATTAAATTCTTTTGGAAAGACTCATCAAACACCAAACTAACTGTCATTCCCAGAAAAAAATATTCTGGTATTTCTACAAGAAGTATATAACAGATGTTTGAAGTTGTTCCAGTAAAAATGAAACCTGAATGGATGTTCTCCAATGAGCTTCTGCAGGACAAAGAATCCAGCTAGGGAATTACTTACTTATCATCAGATGACATAGGTACAAAAAGAGCAAGTTTCAAAACATGGATATATAAATGTATATAACCTTTATTTTCAGACATAAATGAATGCGATGCCAGCAATCAATGTGCTCAGCAATGCTACAACATTCTTGGTTCATTCATCTGTCAGTGCAATCAAGGATATGAGCTAAGCAGTGACAGGCTCAACTGTGAAGGTAAAATATTTTCCAAATAATTTGTAATAAGAGTCCAATCCCTGTGGTTGTTGTTGGTTTATCTGATTATGTACCTGTTTATGAAAACAAATTTTTATCCATGGAAATTCTGTTCTAAAATCTAGTTAATTTGGTTCACTCGTGATATTGGCTTTTTTTTGTATGCTCTCTGGAGAAAGAAGAAATGAAATAACTGAAATCTTAGGTGCAGGGTGGGTCTAATAATTAGAAACGGTGCTTTAGTGTCTTTCCTCCCAAAGTGTGATCCAGTGGCCAGCATTGGCACCTACTGGGAGCTTTTGAGAAATATAGATCTCAGGCCTTAGCCCAGACCTACTGAGTCAGATTCTACATCTAACAAGAATCCCAGGTGACTGGTGTGCACATTTAAGTTCAAAAAGAGCTGATTATATGTCAGAAACATTAGGCTAAAAACCAGGAGACCTGGCCTTTAGTCTTATTCCTGCCACTGTGTGAAATGGGCACATTTTCTAAGTTGCCTGGATTTCACTTTCCACGTGAGTAAAGAAAGGGCCATTTATCTGGAGAGATGACCTTCAGAGTCTGTTTCATGTGCCTGCTCCATAAGACACCTCCCAAAAGAATGCCATTGATACTTGATGTCCCTGACTCTCTCACAGACCCTCCCAGCTTTGCCTGAGGCCACAAAGCTTTACTTGAGGTCATACTCCACCCAGAGAGGCCTCACATCTTGCCTCTGTGCTCAAAACTAAATGGGGCTGTCTCTGGACAGCTGCTTCTGCCCTTCTGAGCAAACTAGAGGGACATCATCATTGCAAAATGCAAAGCATTCTTTCCCTAAATTCCCAATTCACTTAGTCTGCTCAGTCATAATGGTTAGGTCCAGGATTCACCAATATATCAGCAATAATTGAGTAAAACTGATGTTAAGAAAAACACTTTATGCTATATGTTCTGGGGAAAATGAGCTGATATTGTCAGAATTTGCCCTTGAGCTTCTTATAAGTATTTTTGCTTCAGAGTTTGCTATGTTTTTACTCTTCTCTCACCTAAAAATATATTACCAAAGTAGTGATGTGTGAGTTTTTAAACTCTGTGTCCTTGCCCTTGTCTGATTCAACAGACATCGATGAATGCAGAACCTCAAGCTACTTGTGTCAATATCAGTGTGTCAATGAACCTGGTAAATTTTCATGTATGTGCCCCCAGGGATACCAAGTGGTGGGAAGCAGAACATGTCAGGGTAAGTTTATTATTATCATATTTGTTAAGTGTTTAGTCTTAACCAGGAAGAGCAGGTAAGAAGCTACAGGATTCTCTACCTTAGACTTCCATTTTTCCACTTTGAATATGTCATTTGAGCTCTTTTCTCCCCTGTTTATCATAAGATAGGCACATCTCATAAAGAGGGTACTATTCAATGTTAGCAGTGACTTTCCTTGAAATGTAATCATTTTCCTTAAGACATAAAGAACTTTAATAAAATGTTGATATCCCTTCTATATAGCCTACATAATCTCTATATATACATCTTCTAATCATCCATCAGAAAATATTCAATTATTAAAATATTTCACCATGAGTTTGAGTCTAGAGCATAAGCATAAGCTTAGTATGGGGGTTGGGCATACCTCCAACCAGTCTCAATTCTCTAAAACGCCAAGATTATAAATTGGGTAATAGTTTACTTGCTGAGAAAATCAGCCTTGTGTGCATTAAAATGAACTTAAATTTTTTGGCAAAAAACTACTGATCTAAATATAGCTAATGTATGTGGGTACACTTTTAGAAAAAACGTTCAGGTGATCTTCACACCTACACATAGTTGGAAGAAGCAGTTCATGGTATGATTTCAGAGTCTCTCTAAGAAGATCTGAAAATATGCACCCTTTTCTCTCTACCTCTAATGTTTTTTAAGACTCAACAGGAAAAGACTGCTTGGATAAAACCAAAAATGTAGATAATCCTGAAAAAGCTAATACAAACACATCTACATAAAGCAGTAAGAGAGTGAAAAATATGACTGAACTTGAAAACAGAGAATCTGTTTGAGTCCTAGATGTACTGCATTTATCTGTACAATCTTAAACCAATTATCAAACTTCTCCAAACCTCAGCTTTCTTACTTAGAAAAGGGAGTTGAGGGAATAATATACAGAAAAATTATTTGTCAACTATAAAGACTCTACAATTCCAGCTGTTTTTATTTACCTAGTAATGTAAATGACTAGTAGCAAATCTTCCCTAGAAAATCCTTTTTAATCAGAATTGAGATGGGATAAACAAGGGCAGTAAAATTCTGTTAAGAAAAAGATCAGGGAAAGGAGACAAGAGGGATTCTCAATCTGTATCATGATTTTACAGGAAAATATTAACTCAAAGGAACATCCATGACCTGGGATTTTGTACTACGTATATGATCATTCCACTAGACTAACCTCTAAATAGGAGCATAATCAGAATGTCATTCATTGCACAATGAAAATCTTTATATCCCTTTCTGGGTTACTAGACTCTATAATGTTAAGTGAGGAAAAACGATTGTTCCCATGGTTTTACTTTCTAAACTGAATTGAAACTTTTAACGTGAAGATTACATGCAGGCAAATGTTAGTCAGTGGGATATACTAATCAATTTCCCTATAGTCCTTCAAATGAATGTCTATATGTTTCTTATTATAAATAGATTTGATACTCAGCAAAAGACAGAAACAAATTACTGTACAGTGGAATTTTACCTGTCTACTCTCTATATATGGAAATATTTATACCTATTGCAATTAAATGTGAATATGCATTGGAATTGCAAATAGGGGATTCATGAGTGATACATCTAAAAGAGATACATCTTCAGATTATTTGGTTAAGCCAAAACAATTTTTGTGAAAGAGACTTAACATTCTTTTAAGGTACAAAGCCATTAATTTCCCCCCACTGAAACCATCTCTTCTCAACCTTGTCCACAGACAAAGTAAAACTAAAAGAGTTTGGATACTTACCTTCCCCAAAAGGCTTATTTGGGGGATGAAATAATGTTTTTCATTTCCACCAGACTTGCAAAAATGAAAACTCTGTATGCTTGGCAGTGAGGAGGCAGCAGGGATGGAAGAGACAATCAGACAGAGAAGGCAGATATACACAGACACTCATCAAATATTTTAATACTATTAATTATTTCCGAAAAACCTTCTAGAATCATTAAGATGTTGATTATGGTAGGATCTAAATTATTGGAATAAATAAATTAAATTATTGCATAAGTTTCCTTTTACCCCCATACAACATACCAGTGTTATATAACATATGGTCTCCATAATACGAACAAGTCTTAGTTTTCCCTGTAGCTACACAACATCTTTATTTTTCAAAAAAGTGAAAAATATTGAAAGGACAGTCAATTGTCATTTCTTCTGAGGAATCTATATTCTTTCTTTAGCCAGTCCAAAAGAAGACAGTTCTTGTAACTGACTCCTGGTAACTGCATATCTTTCCCTGTCTCCTATTGGGTTCCAGATAGCTTTAGCCAGTTTGGAATCTAAAAGAAAAATTTCTCTCCAAAGACAAGGCATGGGATTACTCTCATATAAAGGATGCAGTACCTTGCAATAGAAAGGTGCCTATCACTAAGTCTGTGAACTTGGGCCAGCTACTAAACCCTTATTTAATTTTCCTCCATCTCAAAGAGAGATATCTTTTCTATGTCTACAATGGTTTGTGTAAGGAGCAACTTAGTTCAATTTGATACTTCTTAAAAGCCAGGTGCCCCCCACACATTAATGCTAAGTGATGAAGGGATATAAAGATGGATACTATAGCCCTTGAGGAGTTTATAAGCCAAAAGGAGAGTTAAGACAAACACAGAGATATCAATAACACAAAGCAGAAAACAATAAAGCCCCCAAATCTAAAGTCAGTCCTTGTTCAGCCTGGCCTGTTTGCAGCTCACCTTTCTGGAACTCTCTAACCTTTCTGACTTTCTTGCACTGCCTTTTCCTGGGTTGCCTCTCACCACTGACAGGTCCTTCCTTATTTCTCCTTCTTCCACACTGTATTTAAATAGTTATGCTCTATAAGGTAGACTACTTCATAGCTTCACCTTTTTTGCTGTGCTTTCTCTGGACGGTATAATCCATTCCCAGAGCATCAGCTATCCACCAGCCTGCTACTGCTTACTGAAACCACATCTCTAACCTTTACCTCTCTCTGCAGCTCCTTATCCAGATGATAAACTCCCCCTCCATACTTTTGCATGCTACTTTCTCAGCCTGAAAGGCCCTCCCGACACCAACTATGAAAATCCCATCCAGTTATCACCCTTCAAGCCCAAATTGAAATGTCTCCTCCTTCTTTCAGCCTTCTCAAATGACCCAAGCAGAATTAATCAGTTCTGCTTCTAATCTTCTAGTGCACTTACTTATCTCTTATTTAATTCCATTTTGTTTTATAATTACTGTTACCTTATCTATATTCCTGACTAAATTATAATTTCCCTGAGAAAAAGAAATAATGTCTTTCACTTTTACATAAGCAAAGCCAATGACTAGAATTTGGCTCTGAATCCAACAAATAAGCAATAGGTGCTTGATAAAATATCATGAAACAACACATATTATTCTGTCTATAATTGCTCAGCTACCTCTGTCCTGAATTAAATGTACTGAACTCAGGTTTCAGTCTTGTGTCTAAAAGCAAATTAAACACAGTTCGTATTCTCAGACAACACCCACCTTGGAAACCTGAATCTGCCATTTACACAATTTGCTTATATTGATAAACTCTTTGACCCTACATCTCTGCAGATATAAATGAGTGTGAGACCACAAATGAATGTCGGGAAGATGAAATGTGTTGGAATTACCATGGCGGCTTCCGTTGTTACCCACGAAATCCTTGTCAAGATCCTTATGTGCTAACATCAGAGAAGTAAGAAAAATCAGAACTTCTGAAAGTGAGAATCTTCTGGTCTTACCAAGCTAAACTGGTAAATACTTTTGTCTCTGCAGCCGATGTGTTTGCCCAGTCTCAAGTGCAGTGTGCCGAGAACTTCCCCAGTCTATAGTCTACAAATACATGAGCATCCGATCTGATAGGTCTGTGCCATCAGACATCTTCCAGATACAGGCCACAACCATTTATGCCAACACTATCAATACTTTTCGGATTAAGTCTGGAAATGAAAATGGAGAGTTCTACCTAAGAGTAAGTACCCTCAGGGCAGCTGTCGACAAAGGTGGAAGGTTGTTGTTGTTTGGTAGTATTCATATGGAAGGAAAGCTAACATTTAAAGAGTTCTTATGTGCAGACATTGTGTAAGGCCTTCTAGTATGTATTATCTCATTTAATCCTCCTGGTAACACTGTCAGATAGGCAATATTTATCTCCAATTTTACAGAAGAGTAAAGGGAGACTCAGAGAGATTCAGTAGCTTCTCTACAGTTATTCAGATACCAAGATGCAGACTTTAATGGAGTTGTGTACAGACCACCAAAACACAAGCCTACACACTCACACACCCGAAACAGATACCACAAGTCAGTGACAGTTATTTAATTGTACATAGAAAAAATAATTCCTGAAGAGCTTCTCAATGAATTCCTTGTTGTTACACTCACAAGATTATTTACATTTACACCAAAACTTAAACCTGGAAGTCTCTGAGAAGTGACCCTAAGCCCCTGCACCAAATGTGTCAATAGTTGTATCTATCATTCTTGCAAACTTCCAGGCAAACAGTGTGAGGTCACCTTTGTACCTTCCCTTTCTTTCATTGCCTGTATGAGATCTTTCTCTGAATTCTGCCATTTCTTTCTTCACAATGTCTCCTGGGTTATCTTTGCCTTCCCATGCCTCTCTCTCTCTCTTCCTTTAAAATGACTCTTAGCACTTCTCTAATCGCTCCAAGGGCTTCTGAGCAGATCCCTCTGACTCCAGTGCCTCAGCCTTCCAAAACCCTGTGCAAAATTTCAGCAAGTTCGTTTTAGGTTAAAATTCTGACATATTTTAAATATGGCTCACCACTTCATGTGAAAATGATGGCACCCCACCAAGCAGTTTGCAGGGTTACAGAAACTGTTTCACGCTAAAGATGTTATTCATCTAGTTACACTTTTCTCAAAACTCCTTTGGGCACTCTTCCTTTTTAATCAGATTTTAAAGTCAATATTTCACTTCAAGAATGTGAAAAGTATATTGGGAAATCCATCCTTGTGGTAAAGTTTACAGATTTTTAATGTTTACATGTTTATCCTGCTCTTTGATATGTTAAGTTCCCTTCCAGCTCCAGAATTATGTTGTTCTGTTTCTTTGCCAGTAAATTAGAAATGATTAATTTCTCATGACCAACTTCTGAGGAGAAAAATCCCAAAATACAATCTATTGCTGTATCATTTCTAATAGCTAAGAATAAACTTCTTTAACATTTGATGCTTAAATTTGAGATATATAAGTATTTGTAAGAAATTTACTCTAAATGAATTTTACACAGTTTAGGCAATACCAATTTAATGATTCTAACCCAAACAAATAACATTATTTGTAACCCATGGTGATAAAATAGGTCCATCTCAAAATCTTTAAAAATAATTTTCCATTCTGAACTCTTAACCATAATTTCAGAAAATGGAATTTCCTAGCAGAATCAACAAACAGTTAAGCAAAGTTCCAGCCATGTTTTATTCCTTGCAATAAACATGGCACTTTAAAAGTTTTATGATTCATATCAGTGCATTTACTGACTTGATATTTTCAAATATAAATATGCACAGTGTTTTTCTTAAGCAAAATCCTGTTTTTTATTGAATGATATAAAACTGCCAATTTTGATAACCCTAGAGGAAAATAATATTAAATTATTTGAAATAAAAAACTAAAATAAAAAGACATCTCAAGACTATTATCACAGAATTCAAAAACTAATTAGATGAAATCCTATAAAACTTCTCCACTGAAATAGGAATCAGTGGGCCTTAATTAAGCAATGTATTCTCAGCTCCATGATAGGTGCATGTAATTCACAGATCCTTATTTCAAAGAGCTTTAAATATTACTGTGTCACAAAAGTTAACAACTATAAGAAAGAAAGGGGCAATTTTCTGTTTAATTCCATGGTTCAAGACCTCGAAGAGTTATTATGGGCTGGAGTAGTCAAAGAAAGTTTCTTGATGGTCATGAAACTGGACCTGATCTTTGAAAGGATCTGTGGGAATAGGATTTATTTATATTCCTTTGGGAGAATACTGAGAAAAACCTTCTTCCCTAGAAAAGGGTACATATTGTATAGAAGTAGTATATGAAATTGAAGTTAGAATTTCATCATCGCCCACCCCATGCCACCCAGTATCTGTCCTTTCTTACTGTGCCTTATCTTTCTTCATACCCTTATTACCACCTTGCATAGCATTCATTGGTCTGTGTTGTCCACTAGAGTGTGGGCATAAGAGAGCTGACTTTATCTGTCTATTTACTCTTCTATCTTTAGCACATAGAATGGTAACTGGCATATAGCAGGTGCTCAAATCATTTTAAATGATTGAATTAATTCAACCAACACTTTCAAGATACTACTACTATCCACAAGGAACAACCACCATACTAGGTCCTAAAAACACAACAGTGAATAAGACCAAGCCAATTCCTGCCCCATCAGAGCTTATAGTCAAGACATTGAGCAAGTGGTCATAGGTACACTGAATGTTACAAGAGAGAGTTGCACAATGTTTATGAGTGCATAGCAAGTTAACTGCTAGGACAGGAGTGATCTGCGAGCTTCTGGAAGAAGTGGATTTAAGTTGAAAACTAGCTTCAAGACTAATAAATGAAAGGAATAAAAAGCAGCCAATTTGGTCTGGAGCTCCAAGTGCTAAAGGCAGAATGACTTGAGAGGAGCCTGGAGAGATGGGCAGGGCTTAATTCACAGTGCCTTACAGACAATATTAAGAATTTCAGGTAGAGGAGTTGCTATCAGATTTTTGTGTTAAAAAGATGCCTGGCTGTAATGTAGAGCATGAATTGCAATGAGGCAAGAATGGAAATGGAGAGACCAATTAGTTCAACAGAGGAGGTAGTATCAGTGAATCCAAAAAAAAAAGTAGACAGATAGATGAAGATATAGGAAGAACTACACATCTTGCTAACTCATTTTCTATGAGGAAGTGGAGGAAAAAGAAGCATCAAAGATAACCTCCAAGCTTCTGTCTTGAGCAACAATCGATAGTGGTGCCATTTACCGAGATAGGGAAGAAGGACCCAATATAGAGAGGAAGGTGACTTCAGTTTGGACATATGGAGTACTGGTCCCCATGAGACATCCAAGTAGAGATGAGTAGAGTTGGATATGTATGCTTGGGACTTAAAATACAGACTTTCAATTCACTGGCAAATACATGATAATCGAAGCCATGGCTATGTGTGAGATCACTCAAGGAGAGTAGGGAGTGGGTGAGATCACTCAGAAGAGAAGAGGACCCAGGATAAGGAGGGGCTAGTTTTCCTTTCTGCAACCTCATCTTTCACTGTCATAATTGTCCAGTACTTTAGCTTACCATTCCCTGGCCTCCTCATCCCCCTTGACCTTCAGTTTCATGCCACTCTGCCACCAATCCCATGGCAACACCCTGGACTTTGGTATCATTCAGAACAGTTTCACATCAGAATCTTAATCTCCAGTGATTCTCTCAATGTCTGTCTTTCCTTTCTCTCTCTCATGCTTTCATTTCCACTCTATCTGCTCTTCACCCTCAAAGTGATCCTAGACCCCTAACTCCTAACCCCACATTGTCTTCCAATCTATCAACTGCTTGGTGGACCCTTTAACTACCCTGTCACCCACACTTTAATCCAGCAACCCTGGATCAATCCCATAATCTATACCTATTTTCAAACCCCATTTGTCAGCACAGTCTCCAACTTATACTGATAGGGGTCCTCAGTACACTCAACAATCCTATTACTTTCTTTTATTTCTTCTCTTTAGACACTGACTGCAAATGGACCAACACTCTAAGTCCTTACACCCTTCCTTTTCAGTAGGTGACCTCACCTCCTATTCTTCTGAAACCATTGAGGCCAATAGGCATGAATTATCTGAATTTCCTACCCACCCCCTGCAAACTTAAGTTCATGTGTCCCCCTTGTTACCTTCTCCCTCAAGTTTTCCAAAGACAAGGTTTCACTTCTGTCAATCAAGGACAACCCACCACCTGTATTCTTCATTCCATCTACTCTGGAACCTTTTTTGGTCAAATTCCCATCTATTTCCATCTACATATTTAGCTTGTTTCTCCCTTTAGATGTTGTCCCCTTTCTTTTCTCCCTTTCCAGCCAAGGTTTGTAAAGCACAGTCTGTAACTACAGTCTCTCCTTTCTCACTTCCTAGTTACTCCTCTATCTTCTTCTATTCCCATGTTTACCCTACTGAAGTTGCTGTGGAAAAAGGCCATGAACAATGAATAACATCCATACTGCTCAATTCAGAGGATACTTTTCAGTTCCGGTCATCCTCAGCCTCCCCTGCTCTATTGGACACTGCTGGCCACTCATCTGTTTTCCAGTTAATCATCTATTTCTTCTCAGATTCCTTCAGTGGCTTCTCCTATGCCCACTTAAATGTTTGCCTCTCCCAGATGCTGTCTTATCACATATCCATTCTCTCCCTTGGTTTAATGTCCACCCATTGAAGTGACTGCTAAATCCTAATCCACTGTCCCTGCCCTTCTCTAGGTATTCAGATTCACACATCTGCTTACCTGCACCTCCAACCTCATCTCCTTCCACTCTCCAGTACTCATCACATTCTTCACCAAAAGGATACTGCATCCAGTTCTCCTGACATGCTTCTTTCAAAGCTTCCATTTATACTGGGTGACTCTCCTCAGGCCTTCAATGCTTCAGGGTCTCTCTTCTTCCTTGCGTGTATACACTTTTATGTATCTTCAGACATACCATATATCTTAGAATTTGCCACACTCTATTGAAATTAACTACTTACATGTCATTTCACCTCCTATAATATAAACAGATACATAACACTGAGAAATGAAAGATGACAACTTTGTTTACTAGTTCAGAAATTATCGGATTCTCACCTAAATGCTAGTCTCTATAAAGGCTAGTACTACTCAATAAAGATGAAGAGAAACAGAAACAGAAAGAAAAATAGAAAACACAGAACTATCAAAAAAGCAGGTCCCTGTAACTTGGAACTAATGACTATGTGTGGACAAGGGAAAAGAATTAAGAAAGGCTGGAACCCAGAAGGAACTAAGTAGTGGTTTGTATCCCACTCTTAAAATTCTTCCCCTAATTCTTGTAAGAAGTATACTCACAAATAATAGAAACTTTAATCCAAAAAAATTCTTCTCTCCTTCCTTTTTTTTTTCTTTTGTTTAGCAAACAAGTCCTGTAAGTGCGATGCTTGTGCTGGTGAAGTCGCTATCAGGACCAAGAGAATACATCGTGGACCTGGAGATGCTAACAGTCAGCAGTATAGGAACCTTTCGCACAAGCTCAGTGTTAAGATTGACAATAATAGTGGGGCCATTTTCATTTTAGTCTTTTAAAATAGTCCACTATGGGCATTTAAATCAACCAAAGAATATTGTTATCTTAAAGCACTATTTTATTTATAGACATATCTAGTACATCAATATCTATATACTATACACTTACCAATAATTCAATTACACCATAGTATAAGGTGGACATTTAATCTGTAAAGATTCAAAGTTTGTTTTTATTACTGTATGTAAATTAGACATTAATCGACTAAAGTGGTCTTCTTCAAGAAAGCTAAGCATACTCTATCCAAGGAAAATTGGATTCTTTTCTGTAAAAGTGGGACCAACCAATGATTTTCTTCTGTGATGCTTAAGGAATCTTACTACAGCTCTACTGACAGTCTCATAAGGAGGCAGCCATCATAGCATTGAATATCATGCACATTCAAGAATGAGTTTTTTAACTGCTTTATAAGAAAATGGGAAAAGTCAATAAATATATATATTTCTTTAGAAAATGAAGATCTACCATATTTGTATTGGTTTTTATTTTCACAATCAGTCTAAACATGGTTGTTTCTTACATTGTAATAAACAATTATTGTACAATATGCTGGTTTCTATAAGGTACTTTAAGTCTTGTCAGAATTTTCTTACCATGAATGTAAAATAATCAGTAAGCAAAATTCCCCAAATGAACAAGACATCCCCTAGAAAATTATTATATTGATAAACCTATGGGGAGGAGATGAGAAAACAAATTCTTCCTAAACACATTAGAGTTGACCTTAAGAAGCAAACTCAGTATCTTAGTTGGAGCTGCTATAACAAAATACTATAGACTAGGTGGCTTATAAACAATAGAAATTTATTTCTCACAGTGTGGAGTCTGGAAGTCCAAGGTTAGGGTACCAACATGGTCACCTTCTGGTAAGAGGCCTCTTCTGGGTTGCAGACTCATCTACACATGGTAGAAAAAAGAGCTCTCTGGGGTCCCTTTTATAAAAGCCCTAGTTCCATTCATGAAGGGTCCATCCTCTTGACCTAATTACTTCCCAAAGGCCTCAGCTCCTATTACCATCACAATGGGAATTGGGATTTCAACATAACAATTTTGGGAGGACACAAACGTTCAATCCATAACACTCAGTAAATGTAATAACATCCCTGAATTCAGAACTTCCACAACATGTGAAGCAATATGAAAAGAAGTATTTCACTGAAGAAATTTTAATTTCTGAATATAATTAAAATCTACTAACTTACAATTAAAATTTCTCATCTTTATATTTGATGCTCACAGAGAAAAAAAAATGGTGATGGTTCTTATTCCTGGCATCCAGAGTAACAATGAACTAAAGCAAATTACTTGCCTTCCCAACTCTGTGAAAAGGTTTCATGTCTTCTTAGTTGTTTAAAATGTAACTTCTTCACTTTGATGTATCATATTTTTAAATAAAAATATTCTTCTAGGGGATCATTCAATTTTTGGAGGTTTTCTTTTAATGTAGCCAATAATGCCAATGCAATTTTTGTCTGGAAAAAAATTAGTTATGGCTGCCACAGCAAGAATGATCATTTGATTTTTTTTAAATAAATAATTGAGGAGATGAGGAAACCAAAAGACTGTTAAAATCGTGCCACAAAAAAGTGTGCAGCCAATTTTCTCTTACACCCATTTTCAAAGCATATATGAATAACCTCTGACACCCAGATAACCTTGACACTGAAACAAATGTTTCTTAAGGAATTGACTAAGTGTACGAATTTGACTAATTGTCAAAAAGGAAGTTCACCAAGAGACCAAGGAACAAAACACAAACTTCTTGTGTGAGTAGAGCAGGGGAGAGTATTTTAAAGGTCAAAGGGGCATAGAAAGGATGGGAGAACAGGTCTAGCCAAGGGCCAGACAAGGAAGCAAACAACCAGCCACAACACGGCAGGACCTTTGAGTCGGTTCCTCTCACCCTGTCCACATGATTACTTACAGTTCAGATAAATTAAAGCTTAATTTAAACTTTTCTGTTTTTAATCAGTCTAGTGATTTTTCTACATAATAGACAAAGTTCTCAACTGGGAATGAGAAAAGTAAGAAAAAAAGCCTAAGACCTTCTTCCAATGGATTTTTCACTAAAAAACGAAGGCAAAATCTTATCTCTAACTCCACAGAGGGTTATAGAAGCAGCAGGAATCTCTGAAATATTTATACATAAACTCTGAGCCTCCACACCCACCTCTAAACATATATAATTATATAATTATATATACTATAAATATAAAATAAATTATATTTATATGTAAATATATATACTATAAATTATATAAAATATACTAATATAAAGTAAATCTATAACATACTCTATAATAGATTTTATATATTAATTGTATCATGTATAAATAATATATATAGTTTATATTTTTTTATAATAAAATAATACATCTTTATATGTATTGTAGAACTAGAGAAGCCATTCACTGCAGACAAAATGGTTGCCCTTTAATCCCAAAGCCTAGCCGTACACACAAATCATAAATACATACAAAGGGTTGATGTACTGAAGTGTAACTGATGCAATTCCTTCTTTTTTATTGTAAATACACATAAAATTCATCATTTTAAAGTGTACAACTCAGTGGTATTTAGTACATTACAAAATTATGCAAATATCAATGTTATTTAGTTCCATAATATTGTCATCATTCAAAAATACACCTCATACCCATTAGCAGTCAGTCCCCACTTCCCCTTCCCATGAGCCCTGGTGGCAGTTGCCACTAATCTACTTTCTGTCTCTTTGGATTTGCCTACTCCTTACATTTCATATGAATCTAATCATACAATAAGTGGTCTTTTGTGTATGACCTCTTTTACTTAGTGTAATGTTTTCAAAGTTCAACTATATTATAGCATGTATCAGTACATCATTCCTTTTTTATAACTGAATAATATCCCACTGTCTAAACACACCACATTTTGTTAATCCATTCATCATTTGGACATCTGTTGACAGGTTGTTTCTACCTGCAGCTCCTTTTTATCTTGAGTGTCAAAAGGGAAAACTGCCTCCTAAACGATTTCTCCACTAATTTCATGGCCTAAATCCCCTATTTTTTGTTTCATTTTTAACTAAAAAGAATATTTTCTTTCATTCACAGAAGCAAAATCCTGTAAAAACTTTGAAAAGCTAACACATGAGTTCCCTTAGAGGTACAAACATCCTCAGTAAACATAAAAATCTCATGCTTTCTTTTAATGAAAGTTGAAATTCAAAATAAATATCTTCACTAAAAACAAACCAAAGCAATAAGACAAAGCCCTGTTTTGTTTTCAAACTACAGACTCCCTCCCCAACTCCTCCATGAGAACCACTGATTTAAACCAGCTTGCAACAACGGGAATTATGAGGATAATTCATCATCAGTCATTAATATCCAGCAGCAAACATTTATTAAGCTACTTCTGTGGTAATCCCTTCCAACATTAAACAGTGTGATGTAGTATAGAAGAACCAGGGTTCTATCTTAGTTCTAATGATAATTAGTTGTGAGACTTACCTTCTTGGGACTTTGGTTTCTTTATCTGTAAAACTGAGATATTGAAACAAGGTATTTCCCAGCCTAAAAAACACAACTAATCCCTACCCAAGGGCTGTTTTGAGAAAAAAGATGGGTCTATTTATCAAACTTTTTAAAGCTTCTGAGTATTCTTTATATTCAGTGGCTGTTGGGAATGATTGGGCACTGGTAGAAGAGAAAATGAATAGTTTCCTCCACAAAACAGGTCTTCCCAATGTGGTTTCATTACTGGGGCCTGGGACATAAGAAGTAACCAAATTAAGCTCTAAATTTTTAAAGTTACAATCCAAAATAAAATTTTTTTAGTATTTTATCTGTTAAATTTTATATGTTTTTGCTCCTCTTCACTGATACTAACTGAAATATGAGTAATCATGTTAAATTGAACGTCGGTTTACCTCTTTTCAGCAGCGAAAGAAGCCTAGCTTCCAAACACACTTCCAGGGAAATTTTATGTTCTTACATAGTAGGTCTCAGTAATGAGGACTGAACTAGTTGTTTCCCTCACTTCACCATTCTAATGCCCATACTTGGGCTCTGAGACTTCCACGCTCTCTAACTGGACAGAGTTATGTTCTGACAGTGACTAGGAAAGGATTCTTGGTTGTTCAGACTTCTCAAAATAGTAATTTCCTTTCAGCCACCAGGTTTCCCTGTTAACTAATTTATTTGACAACTTGCAACCTCCATCCTCTCCAAACATAAAATCTCCTGTTACATACACATATTTTTTTAATAATAATAGGATTCTGAATTTAGATGCCACCTAGTCAACCCATCTTATTTTTAGGCTTATTCAAGGTCACAGTTTGTTGAGCAAGAGTATTGTGCCTAGAATATAGATCCCATGAATTATATGAGGGCTCTTTTCATTGGTCATACTCCAAATTTCAACACTGATAAGCAATCTCTTTGCTTCCTCAAAGTGAACACCCCAAATCATGGACCAGCCTTGCTGGATGCCTTGACCAGTTGTCACCAACTGCTGTTACATGCAGGTGGGTTGAAATAACAGAGATACCAACCTGATTCTGATTTACTCTCTTAAACTTTAGCTGATTTGTTCTTTTTAAAATATTCAGAAAGGCAGAAGTAATTGTGTTACACAAAATTCTCCTGAAGTTTAGAAACTGAAACTTAAGGACCAATCATGTAGACCTTACTATCCTTGAGAGAAATTTCCAAAAGAATAAAAGCCTATAACTAAATATCCAAATGGAGCTCTCTGCATGGGGGAGATTTGAGAGCAACAGTTGTGAAGATGGAGAGGGGCTAACACTCTCCTTGTTCAGAAGCTGGACCAAAGGCTTACGGAGTCCTTCTTTCCATGAGATTACTGTGAGGTAAAGGTTAATGTAAAGATTGCTGCCATTCTTTGACATTGTTAATATTCATTGATGATTTTTGAAGGGGCAAACACAAGTTCAAGTTCATTGTTGAATCTTGTTTCCATGATTCCAAGCAGTTGCTTATATTTTGAATAGTTATGTGTGCTTCTAACTTTCTCTTCTTTTAAAATATAGAGCAGCTGCTAGTCTGCTCATATGGTATGCATAAGAAGCCCACAAGGGACAAAGCCCTTCATTAATATGTTGAATTATTTTTAACACACTTATATTTCTATCCCAAATCATCATCTCAGAAAGATGGCAAGTTTCCATCTTCCCAGCTGGGGGGAGCACCTGCAAAATACAAACCCTAACTGTGACACATCTGGTACCAAAAAACCAATCTTGTTTCTTCTG
>JAQQAC010020896.1:59671794-59750928 GCA_029783875.1 Phataginus tricuspis
AACAGAGCACAGACCCCTTTAATAAGCCAGAGTTGAAATACAAATGCAAGATAATTTTAAATACCTAAATGCAATAATTCAGTTCTTTTTTATCTTCCTTTAGAAACTAATTTATGCAGAATCTCACCATTATTTTTGAACAGATGCATATAACATAATAAACAGTTTCATTTAGTTATCTGGGTATCTCTAAATTGTTTATTTCCTTTAAAAACTGTATTACATGCTTTTTTATTTTAATATGTAGATTGTTTCTTTAAAGTGGCAAATTACTTGCACATGACTTAAACTAAGTGTCTTGGTGTTGTTACCCCAAAAGTAGACCCTGACACTAGGATTAACTGTGAGTAATTTGAAAGGTTAACTAGAAAGCACAGGCAAGGAAGTAGGGAAAATGACTCAGGGAAGGGAAAGATGCCGATAAATGAGTGAGTCAATGAGTGGTTCACTTCTGTGGGCAACTGAGACTCAGTTCCTCTGGGGATCATCTGAGAAGTCATGTGCAACCCATCTCAGAAGCACCCCATCAGAATCTGCTTAGGCTAAGCCATTTATTTACTGACTTCCACCCCCATGGTGAGTGTTTCCCCAAAGGCACTAATGTCTTACCTACTTATAACTGCCTGCAGGAGGCGAGCTCCCTGGCAGTGTAGAAAGCTCTGAGGCAGAAGGAAGAGAGACAGAGACTTGATGTGGGATGTTGTCAGTGAGCCAGAAATTTCTATTTCAGCCCCAGTAATTCACGTGGCTGAGGGGATGTGGGGTAGGCAACAACATTTTCTGACTCGGGCCAATGCACTGCTTGATGAGCTTAACACCAAAGCATGTATAACTCTGGCCCAAAGGCTTCATACCACATGAACATTTTCCTTGACCATTTTCCTGTTGGTTTTCCATTTTTTCCCCTCTCTTCCTCTGTCTTTCTCTTCTTCTCCACTTTTCTTCTTCTCAAGTATCACTTACTTAGCAAATCAGGCACCAACCATGTCCAAGACACATGGTTCTGAATTAGATGCAATTCAGTTGTGCCCCTCCCTTGTCATCCCATCACACTTCTCATGTTGGGTGGCACCATTCGGTCACAAGCATTTTTGGGAATCCAACCTCAGGGAGGTTGAGTGAGGAGGGTACATTTAATTTGGGTTAGTGGGATATATCTGTATAATTCACAGTCACTTCTATGTATGGTTAATTTCAGTTACTGTCTGGTATAGGAAGAGCTTCTGGAAATGTTCTCACCACCCTCTATGTTGACCTTACTTGACAGTATGCACAAAGGCTCAAGGCCAGGGGTCCCATCACAATATGATGTGCCCTGTAGCATCCAGCACCAGAGTATGTAATAGAGGAAAAACAAGTTTTGATAAACTGGAAGGAGGCCAGAATGGATGAAGCTTAGAAGGCTATGCCAGCAGCTTGACAAAAGATGACATGTTAACTTGGACGAAAGTGTTGGGGGAGGGCATGAGGAAGTGAACAGATTCAATATATACATAGAAGACAAAATAAAGGACTTAATGTTGGATTAGACATGGAAAGTGAGGAAGAAGGACCTATCACAAGTGAACCTAGGTTTCTGTTTCCCATAACTCAAAAGACTGGCAATTATCCCAAGCAGATATTCACAAATCCAAGCTTCTTACATTCTGAGGCTCTACCTTCATCAACAGAAGGTTTCCAAGGTCCCTATGCTCAACTACATCAAGAGGTGAATCAATGGCAGGCAATATGTGAGAACTTTCACGGGGCAGGCCTGGAAGTGGCTTTCATCACTCTGCTCCTCTTCCCTTTGGCCACACTTGCAAGGATGGGTGGGAAATATAGACTAGCTGTGTGGCCAGAGAGAAGAGCAAAGAGATTTGGTCACCAGTGAGCAGTCTCCACCTCAATGGGAAAGCTAGAAAATGAGTATATTCTTTATTTTGGGAATGGAAGTGTTCCATTAGAGCAGAGAAGTTTTTTAACATCTAGATTTCCTTTTGGTTTCACTTATTTTTCTCTGTATCTCTTTCTTTTTCTCTACATCCTCTTCTTATATTCAAGGGTAAGTAGAGCCCTTACTGAGTTCCACTTCCACATATTCATTTTTTTAATATATAATTCAGAGTTTTTTAAATTAAAGTACCATTGATATAAAATCTTACGAAGGTTTCACTTGAGCAACACTGTGGTTTCAACATTCACCCATATTATTAAATCCCCCTACCACCCCACTGCAATCACTATCCACCAGTATAGTAAGATGCTATAGAGTCATTAAGGCATCCTAATCTTTTCTTTTTATAGTTTATTTTGGTATCATTAATCTACAATTACATGTGCAATATTATGGTGATTAAACTACCCCCTTCAACAGGTCCCCCCGAACCAACCCCATTACAGTCACTGTCCTTCAGTGTAGTGAGATGCCATAGAGTCACTACCTGTCTTCTCTGAGTTGTACAGCCCTCCCCATGCACCCCCAACATTACATCTGCTAATCGTAATGCCCCTTTTTTCCCCTTGTCCCTCCCTTCCCACCTATCCTCCCCAGTCCCTTTCCCTTTGGTATTATTAGTCCATTCTTGAGTTCTGTGAGTCTGCTGCTGTTTTGTTCCTTCATTTTTTTTCTTTGTTCTTATACTCCACATATGAGTGAAATCATTTGATACTTGTCTTTTTTAGCTTGGCTTATTTCACTGAGCATAATCCCCTCTAGCTCCATCCATGTTGTTGCAAATGGTAGGATTTGTTTTCTTCTTATGGCTGAATAATATTCCATTGTGTATATGTACCACATCTTCTTTATCCATTCATCTACTGATGGACACTTAGGCTGCTTCCATTTCTTGGCTATTGTAAATACTGCTGCAATAAACATAGGGGTGCATCTGTCTTTTTCAAACAGCACTGCTGCATTCTTAGGATAAATTCCTAGGAGTGGGATTCCTGGGTCATATGGTATTTCTATTTTGAGTTTTTTGAGGAACCTCCATACTGCTTTCCACAATGGTTGAACTAATTTGCATTAGTTCATTCCCACCAGCAGGGTAGGAGGGTTCCCTTTTCTCCACATCCTCGCCAACATTTGTTGTTGTTTGTGTTTTGGATGTTGGCCATCCTCACTGGTGTGAGGTGATATCTCATTGTGGTTTTAATCTGCATTTCTCTGATGTTTAGCGATGTGGAGCATCTTTTCATGTGCCTGTTGGCCATCTGAATTTCTTCTTTGGAGAAGTGTCTGTTCAGCTCCTGTGCCCATTTTTTAAATGGTTTATTTGGTTTTTGTTTGTTAAGGTGCATGAGTTCTTTATATATTTTGGATGTCAACCCCTTATCAGATACATCATTTATTAATAGATTCTCCCATACTGTAGGATGCCTTTGTTCTACTGATGGTGTCCTTTGCTGTACAGAAGCTTTTCAGCTTGATATAGTCCCACTTGTTCATTTTTGCTTTTGTTTCCCTTGCCTGGGGAGATATGTTCATGAAGAAGTCGCTCATGTTTATGTCCAAGAGATTTTTGCCTATTTTTTTTCTAAGAGTTTTATGGTTTCATGACTTGCATTCAGGTCTTTGATCCACCTTGAGTTTACCTTTGTGTATGGGGTTAGACAGTAGTCCAGTTTCATTCTCTTACATGTAGCTGTCCAGTTTTCCAACACCAGCTGCTGAAGAGGCTGTCATCTGCCCATGTATATCCAAGGCTCCTTTATGAAATATTAATTGATTGTATATGTTTAGGTTAATGTTTGGATTTTCTATTCTGTTCCACCGGTCTGTGGGTCTGTTTTTGTGCCAATACCAAATTGTCTTGATTACTGTGGCTTTGTAGTAGAGCTTGAAGTCAGGGAGCATAATTCCCCCTGTTTTATTCCTCCTTCTCAGGATTGGTTTGGGGTCTTTTGTGGTTCCATATGAATTTTAGAATTATTTGTTCCAGTTCATTGAAGAAAGCTGTTGGTATTTTGATAGGGATTGCATTGAATCTGTAGATTGCTTTAGGTAGTATAGCCATTTTGACAATATTTATTCTTCCTAGCCAAGAGCATGGGATGCATTTCCATTTGTTAGTGTCCTCTTTAATTTCTCTTAGGAGTGTCTAGTAGTTTTGAGAGTACAGATCTTTCACTTCCTTCGTTAGGTTTATTCCTAGGTATTTTATTCTTTTTGATGCAATTATTAATGGAACTGTTTTTCTGATTTCTCTTTCTGTTAGTTCATTGTTAGTGTATAGGAAAGCAACAGATTTCTGTGTGTTAATTTTGTATCCTACAACTTTGATGAATTCAGATATTAGTTCCAGTAGTTTTGGAGTGGAGTCTTTAGGGTTTTTTATGTACAATATCATGTCATCTGCAAATAGTGACAATTTGACTTCTTCTTTACCAATATGGATGCCTTGTATGTCTTTGTTTTGTCTGATTGTCGTGGCTAGGACCTCCAGTATTTGTTGAATAACAGTAGAGAGAGTGGGCATCCCTGTCTTGTTCCCGATCTTAGATGAAAAGCTGTGGGTTTGTCATATATGGCCTTTATGATGTTGAGGTACTTACCCTCTATACCCATTTTGTTGAGTTTTTATCATGAATGGATGCTGAATTTTGTCCAAATCTTTTTCAGCATCTATGGAGATGATCATGTGGTTTTTGTTCTTCTATTTGTTGATGTGGTAGATGATGTTGATGGATTTTCGAATGTTGTACCATCCTTGCGTCCCTGGGATGAATCCCACTTGATCATGGTGTATGATCCTCTTGATGTATTTTTTAATTCAGTTTCTAATATTTTGTTGAGTATTTTTGCATGTATGTTCATCAGGGATATTGATCTGTAATTTTCTTTTTTGGTGAGGTCTTTGCCAGGTTTTGATATTAGAATGATGCTGGCTTCATAGAATGAGTTTGGAAGTATTCCCTCTTCTTCTATTTTTTGAAAAACTTTAAGGAGAATGGGTATTCTTTCTTCTCTATATGTCTGGTAGAATTCAGAGGTGAATCCATCTGGTCCGGGGGTTTTGTTCTTGGGTAGTTTTTTGATTACCGCTTCAATTTTGTTGCTGGTGATTGGTCTGTTTCGTTTTTATGTTTCTTGTTCGGTCAGTCTTGGAAGGCTGTATTTTTTTAAGAAGTTGTCCATTTCTTCTAGGTTTTTCAGCTTGTTAGCATATAGATTCTCATAATATTCTCTTATAATTCTTTGTATTTCTGTGGGGTCCGTCGTTATTTTTCCTTTCTCATTTCTGATTCTGTTTATGTGTGTAGATTCTCTTTTTCTCTTAATGAGTCTGGCTAGGGGTTTATCTATTTTGTTTATTTTTTCAAAGAACCAGTTCTTGGTTTCATTCATTTTTTCTATTGTTTTATTCTTCTCAATTTTAGTTATTTCTTCTCTGATCTTTATTATGTCCCTCCTTCTGTTGACTTTGGGCCTTATTTGTTCTTCTTTTTCCAATTTCAGTAATTGTGTCTTTAGACTGTTCATTTGGGAATGTTCTTCCTTCTTTAAATAGGCCTGGATTGCAATATACTTTCCTCTTAGAACTGCCTTTGCTGCGTCCCACAGAAGTTGTGGCTTTGTGTTGTTGTTTTCATTAGTCTCAGTATATCCTTTGATTTCTGTTTTGATTTGGTTGTTAACCCATTGATTAATTAGGAGAATGTTGTTAAGTCTCCATGTATTTGTGAGCCTTTTTGATTTCTTTCTAAAATTTATCTCTAGTTTTATACCTTTGTGATCTGAGAAGTTGGTTGGTAGAATTTCAATAATTTTACTTTTCTGAGGTTCTTTTTGTGACCTAGTATGTGGTCTATTCTGGAGAATGTTCCATGTGCACTTGAGAAGAATGTGTATCCTGTGGCTTTTGTGTGTAGAATTCTGTAGATGTCTGTTAGGTCCATCTGTTCTAGTGTGTTGTTCAGTGCCTCTGTGTCTTTACTTATTCTCTGTCTGGTTGATCTATCCTTTGGAGTGAGTGGTGTGTTGAAGTCTCCTAAAATGAATGCATTGCTGTCTATTTCCTCCTTTAATTCTGTTAGTATATGTTTCACATATGCCAGCACTCCTGTATTGGGTGCATATATATTTATAATGGTTATATCCTCTTGTTGGATTGACCCCTTTATCATTATGTAATGTTGTTCTTTATCTCTTGCTACTTTCTTCGTTTTGAAGTTTATTTTGTCTGATACAAGTACTGCAACACCTGCTTTATTCTCTTTGTTGTTTGCATGAAATATCTTTTTCCATCCCTTCACTTTTAGTCTGTATATATCTTTGGGTTTGAGGTGAGTTTCTTGTAAGCAGCATATAGATGGGTCTTGTTTTTTTATCCATTCTGTTATTCTGTGTCTTTTGATTGGTGCATTCAGTACATTCATATTTAGTGTGATTATCGATAGATATATACTTATTGCCATTGCTGGCTTTAGATTCATGGTTATCAAAGGTTCAAGGGTTGTTTCTTTACTATCTAACAATCTAACTTAACTTTCTTGTTAAGTTATTGTAAACACAGTCTGATGTTTCTTTATTTCTCTCCCTTCTTATTCTTCCTCCTCCATTCTTTATATACTAGGTGTTTTATTCTTTGCCTTTAGTTAGTATTTGGATGGTCTGCTTTCTTTGCTATGATTTTATTTTCTCTGGTGACATCTTTTTAGCCTTAGGGGTGTTTCCCTCTAGAGCATTTCCTTTAAGATGTCCTGTAGAGGTAGTTTATGGGAGGCAAATTCTCTCAGCTTTCACTTGTCTTGAAATTGTTTAATCCCTCCATCATATTTAAATGATAATCGTGCTGGATACAATATTCTTGGTTTGAGGCCCTTCTGTTTCATTACGTTAAGTATATCATGCCATTCTCTTCTGGCCTGTAAGGTGTCTGTTGAGAAGTCTGATGATAGTCTGATGGGTTTTCCTTTGTAGGTGATCTTTTTTCTCTCTCTAGCTGCCTTTAATACTCTGTCTTTATCTTTGATCTTTGCCATTTTAATTATTATGTGTCTTGGTGTTGTCTTCCTTGGGTCCCTTGTGTTGGGAGATCTGTGGGCTTCTGTGGACTGTGAGACTATTTCCTTCCCCAGCACGGGGAAGTTTTCAGCAATTATTTCTTCAAAGACACTTTCTATCCCTTTTTCTCTCTCTTCTTCCTCTGGTACTCCTATAATGTGAATATTGTTCCGTTTGGATTGGTCACACAGTTCTCTTAATATTCTTTCATTTCTAGAGATCCTTTTATCTCTCTCTGCCTCAGCTTCTCTGTATTCCTGTTCTCTGATTTCTATTCCATTTATAGTCTCTTGCATATCATCCAGTCTGCTGCTAAGCCCATCGATGGCTTGTCTCATTTCTGCATTGTCTTTCCTAACTTCCCTCACTTCCTCCCTCAGCTCTTGCATATTTCTCTGTAGAACCGTCAGCATGGTTATGACTTTTATTCTGTATTCTTTTTCAGGAAGATTGTGCATTTCCATCCCTTCATTCTCCCTCTCTGGTGTTGTCTGGGTTTGTGTGAGCTTTGTCTGTACCATAGTCCTCTGTCTTTTCATGGCTATAGAAGTGGTTGCTGGTAGGTACCACGTATTTCAGCTGGGCTCTTTAAGACTTTAAAAAAAAAGAAAAAGAAAAAAGAGAAGGAAGAGAAAGGAAAGAGAAAAAAAGAAAGAAAGGAAAGAAAAGAAAAGAAAAGAAAAGAAAAGAAAAAAAGAAAAAAACACCCACTGGGAGTAGATTCTGTAAGGATGCTGTAGGTGGCACTGTTGCTCCACTATTCCACAGCTATTGCCCCACAGCTCCGCAGGGCCCTTTGTAGCTCTGACTGGGGCGGGAACGAATGGGAGGCTGTTGTTCTCTGTGTGAAATCTCAGTGCGGCTACTTTTTCCCAGTCGCCAGCCAAGGGGTCCGAAATTCCTCAGGACTCCCAGCCTGCTGGGCTGAGTGTGCTCGGACGATCGTATTCCTCCGTTGGGCCCCTGACTCTTTAAGACTGCCAGAAAAAGCATGCACTTTTCTTTTGTCCCAGGGAGCCTGCTGCAAGGACCCGGACACGTTCCCAGCTCAAAACCTGCACTTTCTCCCTCTCCAATATCCGATACACCACACAATGTGTGTCAGTGCTCCCGGCGCAGATCACCAGGGCTGGTTATTTCGCAGGTCTGTACTTCCACTCCCTCCCGGCTCTGAATCCTCTCCTCCCGCTGGTGTGCTGGTGTGGGGGAGTGCTTGGGTCCTGCCGGGACATGGCTCTGTATCTTACCCGCCTCACAAGGTGCCAAGTCCTCTCAGGTGCCGCTGCAGGCTGTGCACTGTCCTGTATATTCTGGTCTCTCTTTTAGGAATAGTTGTATTTGCTGTATTTTCATAGATATATACAGTTTTGGGTGGAGATTTCCGCCGCCCTGCTCATGTCGCCATCTTCCCAGAACCCACATATTCATTTTAAGCAGGGCAAATCACCTTTTAAATGCCTATTTATACCTTCAACAGATATTTAAGTGTCTACAATTGTCTCAGCCCATTTGTTTACTTCTTGTCTAAGGATGGAAGAAAAAACCTATTCTTTTACTCTTAAAAAAAAGGGTATTAGAACTGGGTTTTAAGTTTATAAGAAAATTGTTAATGCACAAATATGAATACTTAACTACTATTTCTAATAACCAAACAAATGAAAATAGTTTAAATGTACAATAATAGGGGAATGGCTAAGTTAAAACTATGGCACATCTATATGGTGGAATATTCTGCAGTGATGAAAATGTTTACAAAGAGATTTTTATGGAGTAGGGCATATTTATGATACAATGTTAAGCATAAAGTACAGCAGGCGCTATCTCAAGTACATAAATATATGCACAGAGAGAAGTACACCAAATGTTAATTGCAGTTATTTCTGGGATAGGATTAAAAGAACATTGTATTCTCCTCTCTATACTTTCATGTATGTGCAATTTATTTTTTTTATGGTGAGTTTCAAATCAGATTAAGGAGTTATTTTTTAAATATTCAAAGCAAACTCAAGGAAGCCATAGGAGGCTTCCTCTTAGATAATCATTGCCAGGCCATATTAAAACTTCCTAAGAAAAATGGGCATTAAGCTGAAGCTCGAGGCTGAGTCCAAAATCTTGGAGCAGATTACCAGAATGTTCTGTAAGAATACTTTAACATCTCCGTGTCCTATATGCAGCCCACAGGATGGGTCCATTAATGCTGGAAATCCAGTCCTGGGCAAAGCCAAAAAACAGAACTCAAGTCAGAGGGAAAGGCCAGGCTTTGGCTACAACAGCAGAGGCAACAAGTGCCGAATGTCAAACAAGTAGATGCAAAAGGCAAAAGCTACAGGAGCAGTTTGGATTCAGACATGTTAAGTGAGGGACAAGCAAGGATTCAGGTATTCAGCAGTTCACATTAATCTCCTAAAATGGGATTTAGGCTGGTGCCTCAGTTGAAAATTTAAGGTGTACCTTCATACGTCTTAAAAGCATAGCTTAGTGCCAGCAAATATGCATTAGAGTTTTCCAAGAAAGGCATTTTTTAACATCTAGATACAGACATACCTTGTTTTATTGTGCTTCACTTTATCACTTCATGGATATTACATTTTTAACAAATTGAAGGCTTGTGGCAACCCTTCATGGAGTAAGTCTATTGGCACCATTTTTCCAACAGCATTTGCTCACTTCACTTCTATATGTCACTTTTTGATAATTGTCACATTTCAGACTTTCATTTTTATTGTTATATTTGTTATTGTGATCTGTGATCAGTGATCTTTGATGTTTCTGTTGTAACTGTTTTGTGGCACTACAAACCACACCCATATAAGAAGGAACTTAGTAAAAGTTGTGTGTTCTGACTACCATTCTCCTATCTCCCTCCCTCTCCTTGGGCCACCCTATTCCCTGAAACACACAAAAGAATTGAAATTAGGCCAGTTAATGACCTTACAATGGCCTCTAAGTGTTCAAGAGAAAAGAGAAGTAGCACATCTCTCACTTTAAATCAAAAGCTAGAAATGATTAAGCTTAGTGAGGAAAGCATGTCAAAAGCCAAAATATGCTGAAAACTAGGCCTCTTGCACTGGCTAATCAAGGTGTGAATGCAAAGGAAAAATTATTGAAGGAAATTATAAGTGCTACTCCAGTGAATACACAAATTATAGGAAAACAAAACATCCTTATTACTGATGTGGAGAAAGTTTTAGTGGTCTGGATGGGAGATCACACCAATCATAACAATCCCTTAAACCAAAACCCAATCCAAGGCAAGGCCCTAACTCTAATTCTATGAAGGCTGAGAGAGGCGAGGAAGCTTCAGAAGAAAAGTTTGAAGCTAGCACAGATTAGTTCATGTGGTTTAAGGAAAGAACCCTCTCCATAACCTGCAAGTACAAGGTGAAGCAGCAAGTGCTGATATAAAAAATGCAGCAAGTTATCCAGAAGATCTAGCTAAGATAGTTAATGAAGGAGGCTACACTAAATAACAGTTTTTCAGTGTAAATGAAACAGCCTGCTATTAGAAGGTGATGTCACTTGGACTTTTCATAGCTGAGGAAGAGAAGTCACTGCCTGGTTTCAAAGCTTCAAAGGACAGGCTGACTCTTTTGTTACGGGTTAATGCAGCTAGTGACTTTAAGTTGAAGCCAACCCTCATTAAACATTCCAAAATTACTTAAGGGCCCTTTAGAATTATGCTAAATCTACTCTAGAACAACAAATAAGTAAATGGAATAGCAAAGCTTGGATGACAACACAACTGTTTACAACACGGTTTACTAAATATTTTAAGCCCGTTGTTGAGAAATACTGCTAAGAAAAAAGACTCTCTTCAAAATATTACTGCACATTGACAATGCACCTGCTCACCCAAGAACTCTGATGGTGATGTACAATGAAATTAATGTTGTTTTCATGCCTGTTAACACATCTATTTGGTATCCCATGGATCAAACAGTAATTTCAACTTTCAAGTCTTACTATTTAAGATATACATTTTGTTAAGCTATACCTGCATAGATAGTGATTCCTCTGATGAATATAAAGTATCCATGACCAAAGTAAATTGAAAACATTCTGGAAAGGATTCTCCATTCTAAACACCACTAAGAACATTCATGATTCATAGGAAGAGATCAAAATATCAACGTTAACAGGAGTTTGGAAGAAGTTGATTCCAACACTCATGAATGACTTCAAGGGTTCCAAGACTTCAGTGGAAGAAATAACTGCAGATATGATAGAACTACAAGAGAGCTGGAATTAGAAAGTGGGG
Source organism: Phataginus tricuspis (assembly GCA_029783875.1). NCBI lineage: Eukaryota > Metazoa > Chordata > Mammalia > Pholidota > Manidae > Phataginus > Phataginus tricuspis. The sequence continues at coordinate 59,683,041 of JAQQAC010020896.1, forward strand.
CCTGAAGATGTGACTGAATGGCTGCAGTCTCATGATAAAACTTTAACAGATAAGGAGTTGCTTCTTATAGATGAGCAAAGAGGTTTCTTGAGATGGAATCTACTCCTGGTGAAGATGCTGTGAAGATCATTGAAATGACAACAAAGGACTTAGAATGTTACATAAACTTAGTTGATAAAGAAGCATCAGGGTTTGAGAGGATCCGCTCCAATTTTGAAAGAAGTTCTACTACAGGTAAAATACTATGAAACAGCATTGTGTGATACAGATAAATCATTCATGAAAGGAAAAATCCATTGATGTGGCAAACCTCATTGCTGACTTATTTTAAGAACTGCCACAGCCACACCAGCCTTCAGCAACCACCAGCCCAATCAGTCAGCAGACATCACACTGAGAAAAGACCTTCCACAAGTAAAAAGATTACAATTAGTGCTCAAGGCTCAAATGATGGTTAGCATTTTTTAGCAATAAAGTATTTTTAATTAAGGTATATACATTTTTTTCTTAAGACATAATCTTATTCCACACTAACAGACTCTATAGTGTAAACAAAACTTATGCACACTGGGAACCCGAAACATTCATCTGACTCACCTTATTGCAGTATTTGCATTATTGCGGTGGTCTGAAACCAAATCCACAATATCTCCAAAGTATGCCTGTATTTAAATAGTAATAATGAGAGGTAACATTTACTGAGCACCTATTATATGCCATATACAGTGGCCTCACACTGTGCTAAATATTTGATGTACTTTGCAAATATAACCACATTTTATGAAATAGACATTTCCATCCCATTTGAAAGATGAAGAGACTGAGCCTCAGAGAAATAACAAACTGCAGAAGTAACAGAGATGGAAAATAGAGGAAGCCAAGGCTATAACCCAAGTCAGTTTGACTCCAGAGCCTGTAGTCCTAACTGCATCATTACTGGTCAGTGGCTAATCTTACGTGGCCATTGATATTTTCTGTGCTTCTTTTAAACAAAAAACCCTGTCTACCAGGGGTCAGGCTAGTAGACACTGTGGGTAACTAAACTGGATTAAGATTTTGGTGCCTATTAAAGGAATATTACTAATAAAAAAACTATTGCATATTTGAAAATTGCTGAGAGTAGATCTTAAAAGTACTCAAAACATGAAAAAAATTGTAACTCTGGTGATGGATGCTAACTAGACTTATTATGGTGATTATTTTCAGTATATACAATTACTGAATCATTATGCTGTACATCTGAAACTGATGTCAATAACACCTCAATAAAAAATATATTTATGAGAATTAACTTGAGAAATAAGGAAGTTTTCTTAGAACCCTTAACATCATACCACAGAGGCTGGACATGATTCTTCTATATCTCCAGCCAAGGTAAATGGGGAGGAAATGAAAAGTTGATACTAGGGATGTCTAAGGCAGCCATGAAAATTAGTCTGGTTTCCGGAAGAATGTAAATGGAGTAAGTAAGGCATTAAGCAATTAAGATTTCTAATGAAAATTGAAAACACAACACACAACCCATGTGTGATTCTTATTTGGATCACTGAAACATACCCCCTTTAAACCAAACATCTAAAGAAAACTGTTAAATATAATATGTAAGTATTAAAAGCAATATTTACAGTGCAGTAAACATTTCTGTGAACTAAAGAATAAAATCAATTGTATGAAGCTGAACAATGAATAAAAAGAATAAATACTTTTTTGCTTCTTAAGAGATCATTATAGAGCTGTTAAGTATCAATATAACATGATTAGTATAATCCATGCTCAACATGCAAGGGTACTTTTTTTTTAATTGCTCAAGATTTGACATGTTTTCTTTCTTTGAGTGAAAATTTATGCAATTAGCTGTGTGGAAAGCTACAGACATACTTGGGCCACTTTACCTTAACAGAAGCAACTGTTTTCACCTCATCAATTGCATATTCTCCAACACTAGTTCTAAATCAAGCAGGACATTCCAAAAGTAACCATGGGGTTTCAGGGCATCCTCACTGACATCCTCATTAACATCATTGACCTCCTCCTATTGAAAGAAAAAAAATTAGTCCCTTCAGGAGAAATTTTCATTGTTTTCTCAAGCAATATTTCAAACCTTCTGTGATGAAATTTTGCAAAGAAAATAGAAAATAAGTGATGCAGTGAATGTCACAAAATAGCAATGGAGAAGTCTCAGAGCAGCCTATGATTACCTTGGAGGAGGGTGAAATTAAACATCTGCTCAAAGATACCAAAGAAAGTTCTATTTTTTGTGTGTGTTTTTTATGGCCTGAGTGCCAATCTGAATATTCCACTTTGAAGTTATTGTAGTGGTATCAAGGTACCCTTTTTATTCTATGTGTGTTCTTAGAAGAGGGTTGGGCAAGTTTCAATGTCAAATAAATCAAAATAGAGAATAAGTAAAAAACAAGAAATAAAAAATGATATAATATAAAGCTATTTAGCTCTGCCAGGTGCTTCTGTAACAAAGAAAGGATCTCACTAGGTCAAATGCATGCCCTGCTATCTTCCCAATAGCTTCAATAATGAGCTATCTGGTGTGGAAGCAAACTTAGGCCCCAGCTCTTGAAAGTTTTATAGCCTTTGATCAAAGTTTTCAACAGTGTTTGGGGCAGGCGTGATTAGGCAGCCAGATTACACATAATGACTTTCCACTTGCAGAAACACAATATTTTCAGGGTAACCAGATGACCAATTAGGCCACAGACTCTGCACCTCATGAAAGCTGAGCAAAGCTGTGAATAAAAAGCCTCAGAAACACATGCATGCTAGACTTTCTTGTAGTACTCTCTATGAGGTAAAACACCAATGACCAGTTTTCTTCTACATCATTGCCACTTAAGTGTAAAACACTGAGAGTGTTTCTCAAGTGAAAAATTGTAAGTTTATGGAGACCCACATTCAGGTGGTAGAGAGGATCAAACTTCAGAAGTAGAGGCAAAGTTTTACAAGAAATCTCCTGAATTCCTTTAACCTCCTTGTCATTCCACCTGTCATTCAAGGCCCTCCACAATCAATTTTCCAACTTTTTAAACCAATATTTCCTTCGATGAATCCTCTCTTCTAGCCAAATTGTTCTTCTCATGGCCCTCGAACATGTGCTGTATGTTCATACCTCTCTGCCTTTGCTCAAACGATTGCGCCCCACTTAGAATGTCATCATTCCTCCCACCCTAGTTCTCCTTCCCCATCATAAATCCCTCTCAAATGCCACATCCTCCATGAAGACTTCTTGGCTATAATGATTTCTCTCTTTCTCTGACCTTCCTTAGCATTAACTATTTATATATATCCATTTGATACTTATACTCTGCATGGCCATAATATTATAATATAACTTTTTACTTAACATGTATATTTCCCTCCTGAAAATTTTTCCAGTAACCTATAGGCCACATCTTGAGTGGCTGCCACCGTGCAAATTCAACAGATCTGCCACCAATCCCATATTCTTCTTAAATTTCTATTACTAGCACCATCACAGTTATATTTCAGCCAGGCTCAAAACTTTGTAATTACCTTTGAGCCTCCTTCCTCTTCCTATATTTAATAAGTCACCAGAGCACCTTTTCCATTTCCTCTGCCAACACCCTTGCTCAGACCTTTATTTCCTACCTGGACTATTTCAAAAGTCTTCCACTGTCCTCTCTGTCTCCAGTTTCTCTACCTCCAGTGTATCTAAACACCAGATTAGTCTTCCTAAATACAACTCTGAATTACATTACTTCTCTGTATAAACACCTTCAGTGGCATCCGAAAGCCTACCAAATAAAGTATAAATTACTTAGTCTGGTATGAACGAGGCCTGGTGTTGTGGATGCTCTGGTGTGCCACCAAGTTCCCCTTCAGTACCAAGACATCAATTTCCCCAGATGCCATTAATGTTGGCTTCTGATGGGTCATAGTTTAATTCCTCTCCAAAAATTGCTATTGGCCAAAAACAGCTGTTTGGCCTACATTTTGTGCCCTCCCCAGAGGCAGTCCAAATCCAATGACTTATTGCTGTGGCAATACCAAGTCCCAGCCCTCTCACCTCAATTCAGGAAAACTTTGTAGTATTATGCTAGCTTCTGTGTGCCATGTAGGATTAGTTGAAGGACTTGTTGCAACTTTGATTCAGTTCAACTTCTCCCTCTGCCATATCCTGCCTCCCTAACACCCTCACAAGAGTTGATCTCAAGAGATTTACCCAATAATTTCCTGCACTAGAACTGGTCCACAAGCCAGAACTATTGCTTCTCCCTGCACAACTAGGAAAAGCCCATGTCCATGATCGTTTAGAAAAGAACATGAGATAGTCAGTCCTCACCCTTCATGCAAACTTAGTGAATGAAACAATAGGGACAAGGCCATCCTGTCTTTTCACTGTGACATTATGTCATAGACCAATTTAGTGCTAGAGATGGAGCAAAATGGCCACATCTGGCTGCTACATGACCTCATTCACACCAAAAGGGAGGCCATGAGCAGTCACTGATAAGTAGGCATTCATTTTCTCACTGTTCTTTTTTCTGGAGTGTAAACATCTAAAAAGGAAAGCCTATTAAAATAGGAGCAACTGCCAACTTCATTTACCCTTTCATATTTAATGAGCCTATTTTGTTTTATGGGCTCTTCAGAAGAGCTGACAGAGAAGAGGTGGCTATGAATGGAAAACCTGAAGCAACTTGCTGAGTCTTCATTGTGAAGTTGATGGCTTGCCTTGTCATGCCCCCACAGACCTGTGTTTCCATAATTCCCTTTTCAAATACAGATCAAAACCCAAATGAGAAAAGAATTCTTGCTCTCCTCCAAAGTGTCAATATAGAAGAGTATTTCAAGGTACCTTGAGGGAGATGCAGCCACTAACACATTAACAGTTAAAGTGATAGTAATGTGGTACAATTTTTGAGACATTTAGCCCAGACCAAAATTCGCTGCATACCTATAGGGCCAGGAATCATTCTGTCCTTCCCCTATCCCTGCCTCAGTAACATTCCTCTTAAGTTCTCAGGAGGCCCTGGCATTTAGAATATTGACAAATATTTACTCAATGCCCAGAAGAGCATCTTGAAAATGGTAAGGTCATTAATGGTGACATTCAACACTGGAAACAAATTACCCTTTTGGCAGTAGCTTGTTATAAATGGATAGAGGACAGAGTAGTGAAGATGAAAGTTAAAGGTAAAAATTCCCAGCAGCTTATACCTGGAATATGTTGCCTAAAGAAACTTCGGCTGAGTAAGAAGTTAGTAAATGACTATTACTATTAAGCACTGTGGGAATTCAGGTGATCCCCTCTTTTCATCACATCATTTTGTCATTCAGCACTGTATTCATATTAATATTGCATTAATATTGCATACTTAACTTCTGGATGCCTTGACCCTTATACTGCAATTCCCACTAACAACCCGGAGTGGGTTACATACAGATGATCCACCCTAACTGGTCCATCCAACAGGTGTCCAAAGCTGCATGGCATCATTAAAGTGAGACCAGCTGTTTAAGGAAAATATTACAGGCAGGAGAAAGAGTATTATAAATCTGAAACTTAGGAAGGAAATTGGGGATTTAGTCTAATGTCAGCATTTTACATGATTTTTAAAAAAATTTTAAACAAGTCAAGACGTGAGAGAAAATGCTTTATCAAGTACCTTCTCAAAATAGTTTTATTCTTGTATGTGTTCCCATTGTTTTAATACCTTTAATATTAGGTATTAATATTAATACAATAAATAAAATAAATACAATACAATATGTGGATAAAATGAGAGTTCCTGTGGCCAGGATTCTTACCTGGCCCTAGTTGACTAGCTCACTGCACACCTGTGAGCAATACATGGCTGTTGACTCTATATAAAGGGCTCCACCCAGTGCTCTGGGTGCTACACGGTGGCACGGCTGCAAGGCTGCAGGAGAGCAGAGCAGAGGCTGGAGTGGTGGCAATGCCAAGGACAGAGGCCCAGAGGCCGGCTGTGTGGGACAACTGTGCAGAGGGGCCCAGAGGATGGCTATGTGGGATGACTGTACAGTCAGAGAGGCCCAGAGGATGGCTGTGTGGGACGGCTGTGCAGGCAGAGAGGCCCAGAGGATGGCTGTGTGAACAGAGGGGCCCAGAGGAGGGCTGTGTAGAGGCCAAGACCAGCTTGCTACATGCAGACTCGCTCTGAGTGAACAGGATTTTAGTGACTGACCTGCCACCTGGAAATAAAGTTGGGAATAACCCTTTCACCTCAAGAACGTTTTGCTGTCAATTTCTTTGGTCACATTGAATCCACAGCGAAATTGCCCGGGGCTGAAACCCATTGGCAAGACAAATACAATACAATAATATAATACAATAGAATAAAATAGTATGCTACATTTTATAATCTTAATGACCACACACATAGACCCACACATACACAGTCCACAGCTGCATAAAGTGCTTTCAGGAAGAACATATAAAGAGGTTAAAAACAATTGAAGAGGTAAAGAAGAACATTTTCCAAACACTGTATATTTTTGAGAAGATTATTTGTAATGGGCAAGAAAATTCTCCACTGAAGCTATAATAATAATAACAATAACAGGTAGAATTTTTAAAATGTATTTACACATCTAATCTTGACAATAGTCTTACAAAGTAGGACAATTATTATCCCCATTCTAGAAGTGAGGAAACCAGGGCTCTTGACAGATTAAGTAATTTTCTTAATTGTTCTCAGGTCCTATAGCTAATAAATGAGAAGGTAAGGATTTGAACCTAAGCTGTCAGGCTCCAGAAGCTGCCCTCTTAACCACTATATTTACTGACTTGTCTTAATATACATGACTATAAACAACATACATGAGACTGATTTGTAGATGTCCCAGATCTTTCTTAAAAAAAAAAGTTTCATTCTACATACAAGATGTGATATTTTTCTTCTTTCATAATCATCTTGGAACTGATGATCTAGAACAGTTAAATTAATTCAACATCTCACAATTCTCAAGCTGCCCTTTCCACCATGTGTTGTATTATATTCCACTAGCCAATTTTTATAATGAATTAGTGTAAGATTGAATCCAGTTAAAGAACTATAGCTATGCACTTGCTTTAATATTTTTTCAAGAATTTCAATTTTTTCTCTAGAAAATTGGTTTTCTTAACTAAACATTTAGCATCTGTGTCTTTTGGTCATCACTCATCACTTTTTCCAGTTCTCATAATTTATTAGTGGAAATTATTCTTGGTTTTGGAACAGCCCATGCAGATTGTAAATGGGGTTACTTTCCACTAAGGGTAAATGAAAACTCCGTAGTGACCACACGCTTTACCAATGCAAAATTATCTGTAACTTCAGGTGAGCCCTTTTTGGAACAATCTGAATTTTTTTAAATGATCACAATGGATGATGGTTTCTCATACTTTTAAGTTGATAAGAATTCTCCAGTCAAATTATAAATCACTGTCATAAACTACAAATTAAATTTGCTATCAATTTACAAAATAATTTAATTGAAAAATTATGATTCAATAGAATTTATTAAGTGACTATAATGTGACTGAATACCCAGTAGCCATCCCAAATAAGTATCTATATTACAAGCAGAAATCAAAGGCTTATTTATTGATTAAATATTAAAAAATCAACCTCCTTTTAGCTCTTCATTTCCAAGTAGCATATGGACCCCAGCAGCTAATTTTTCACTCATTTTCCAAATAAGATAAAGTAAAAATTTAATTTGAAGAAAAAGAGTGAAAAACTAAGCATAACACTATGATAAAAAGGATCCCATATTAAAAGCTGATAAAATACACCTAAAAATTCAAAAATTTTTTGAGATCCAAAATAATTTTATCCCACTGTTTTGATCTTGTTTCCATTCTGGGCTATTTTGTCCACATTTTTATAGAGAAAGATAAATTGAAGTACCTTAACTAAGAAGGTGAAAGAATTACATATTGAAAACTACAACACATCGACAAAAGAAATTTAAAAAGACACAAACTAATGGAAAGACATCCTGTGTTCATGGATTGAAAGATTTAATATCGTGAAAATATCCATACTACCCAAAGTGATCTACAGATTTGATGGAATCTCTATCAAAATCCTAAAGACTTTTTTGACAGAAATAGGAAAAATAATTTTACAATTCATATGAAGCCACAAAAGATTGCAAATAGCCAAATAAATCCTGAGAAAGAAGAACAAAGCCATCACGTTTCCTGATTTCAAAATACATTATGAAGCTATAGTAATAAAAACAGTATGGTACTAGCATAAATATAAGCATATAGCCTAGTGAAACAGAATAGAGCCCAGAAATAAATCCATACACATACAGTCAATTGATCTTTGACAAGGGTGCCAAGAATATACAATGTGGAAAGGATAGTCTCTTCAACAAATGGTGTTGGGGAAACTGGGTATCCATAAGCAAAATATTGAAATTTTACCCTTATCTTACACCATAAACAAAAATCAGCTCCAATATAAGACTTTAAATTGTAAAACTCCTAAAAATAAGGGAAAAGCTTCATGACATTGGTCTTTGCAATGATCTCATGGATATGACACCAAAAGCAAAGGCAACAGAAACAAAAATAAATAAATGAGACTAACTATATCAAACAAAAAATCTTCTGCATAGCAAAGGAAACAATCAAGAGTAAATAGGCAACCTATGGAATGAGAGAACATATTTGCAAACAATATATCTGATAAGGGGTTAATCTCCAAAATATGTAAAGAACAATTCAATAACAAAAAAGTAATGTTTTGATTTGAGAAATGTGATAAGGACTTGAACAGACATTTCTTCAAAGAAGAAATACAAATGGTCAACAGACAAATGGAAAAATTGCTGATCATCACTAATCATCAGGGAAATGCAAATCAAAACCACAATGAGATCTCAAGTCTGTCAGAATGGCTATTATGAAAAAAAAAGGCAGCAACTGTTGGAGAGAATGTAGAGAAACTGGAACTCTTTAATACTGTTGGCAGGAATGCAAAATGGTGTTGCAACCACTGTAGAAAACAGTATGAAAGCTCCTCAAAAAAATTTTTTACACTACCATATGATTCAGCAATGCCACCTCTGGATATATATCCAAAGGAACTGAAATTAGGATACCGAAGAGGTATTGTCATTCCCATATTTATTGCAACACTACTCACAATAGCTAAGAGATAGAAGCAGCCCATGTGTCCATTGATGAGTGTAAAAAAATATGGCACATACATACAATGGAATACTATTTAGACTTTTTTTTAAAAAAATGGAAATTCTGCAATATTTGACAACATGGATGGACCTTGAGGACATTACGCTAGTGAAATAAGCTATACACAGGAAGACAAATACTATACGGTTCTACTTAGATATTTAAAATAGTCAAATTTGTAATATCAAAGACTGGAATGGTTGTTATTAGGAGCATGGGGAAGAGAGAAATGAGAAGCTATTAATCAATAAGCATAAAATTTCAATAAATAAAAATGAGTAAGTACTAGAGATATGCTGTACAACGTTGTGCCCATAGTCAATATATTGTACATTTACAATTTGTTAAGTGTATAGATCTCACATTAAGTGTTCCTACCACAATAAAATTTTTAAAAAGAAAATATATTTCAAATTTGAACGTTCAAGTTTCCCTAATAATTCTTAGTATGCTTATTATATCTAAATAAATATTTTGGACATCTAAGTCTGATTACCTCTCCCACATTACCCCCAAAGCATTTTAATGGCTTCCTATTGTTCTTGGGATGGTCAGAAATCCTTATAATATCTGAGAGGAAATTAACTCAGAAAGCAGAGTAACTGGAAGGATTAACTCCTAATGCAGTTAACAGGTCTTTCTCTGGCACACCTTGGCAGACCAAAATCATCCATAACACAGCCTTTGAGCCCCTGGATGATCTGGCCGCTGCTGTCTCATTCTCACTGTATTCCAGCTGCACTGGCCCTCTTTCCACCCCTCCTATCTCAGAGTTTTGGCACTTGGCCACTGTCTCTAGGGAACTTTCCACTCTACTCTCCAACCACATAACTCCTCTTCTTCCTTCAGATCTCCTCCCACCTCACAAGTATGTCAAACCTACCTTTTATGTGCTAATAGCTCCAGTGCTTCCCTTTTTGACATTTATTAATGATAGCATTTTACATGTATTTGTGTGATTATGTGATTACAGTCTATCTTCCCCACTGGGTTCTATATTCCATGAGGGTGGGAACCCTATGTCAGGCTTTACTCATCATTGTTCACCATTGTTTAACAGTGCCTGAAACAGAGCAGAGTTTGATGCCTCAACAAAATATGTAGATTTGAATTTATGCTTATCACTTGTGACATACAACTTTGCATCCTCCCTTTTTAATGGTTCCCATATTGGGAGTGGTTCCAGGGAAGCAGCAACTTTTTCACCCTGAATAAACCCCTCACCACAAGAATCCAAGGGAGGGCATGGAATGCTACAGATATCAACGATTCTAGTTCCCCTGGGAGGATTTAAAGTTACCACAAAGGTTTGGTGAGCCAAGGTGTGCCAGAGAAAGATCTGTTAACTGCATCAGGAATTAATCCTTCCAGTTACTCTGCCTTCTCAGTTAATTTCCTCTCAGATATTATAAGGATTTCTGACCATCTGACAATATTGATCTTTTGACCTCTCTGAAAAGAGCCAAATTTTTTTATGGCTTAGAAAATTTTTTGTCAGTTTTTCAGCTCAGAATAACAACTTTCAGACTATAATGTTTGATTCAGAGAATCTAAATGCACAAGAAGAGTTTACTTGATACCCCAGTCACAAGAGTATCTCTTCATGGAATCATGGCATCCTAAGAGTGGAATTGACCTAAGAGAGATCATAACCCATCTTTTTTCACACCCGAAACTCCTAGTCCTTACATGCCTCTCACTGGAGTGTTATCTTGAGCTAGGGCAATCTGTTCCACATTGCTTAAGGGGACTTGGAGCAGAACTTCATGAGAGTTCTGTGAAAAAGAGCAAAGAGGTTGTATCTCTCCATAAAGGTCTGGAGAAATAGGAAGAGGTGGGCAGAAAAGGGAGGCAATGTGGCAACAAGCATTGGGGAATGAATAACAGGAAAAAGAAGAACTACGGAAAATACTGAAAAGAAAAAAACAAATTCTGGAAACATGCACAAATTGAGATAGCCCAGGATATGAGTCAGAAGAAGCTTGGTAAAAAAAAGACAACCAAAGAAAAATAAGGAAAATGAGGATGGCTTTGCTGTTTTGTTGTCTTCTTACAAGCATAAATTTATAGTTTTATACAAGGCAAAAATTAGAGTTGTTATAATGTACTGTGTGTGTGGGAAACTAAATTTTTTAGGTAAAATAGTCCAAGGAGCAAATCAGGTGAAAAGACTCAAGATGCAAAATAAAGCATACCATACATTTGTTTTTAAAGAAATCACATGGCACAACAAAGAAGATTCCTTCCAAAATGCTTAATTTTCCTTCTTTTCACCAGTTTCCTCACACAGTGTACTCATCCACACTCCCTGATGTTAGTGGAACATAAATCAAACCTTTCATAAAAATCAGAAATTAAAAAAATATGAGCACAGGAGGTTCCTGATACTGGCAAGACTCCAGTGCACATATACTTCTGGGCCTCATCCACTAACATTAAGAAGCAGTTTATTCTTAGTTCAGTAATGAGAAGGGGCTACCAGCCTTAATTTACATGTACTAATGTATTCCCTATAAGGAGCAAGATGTCTCCAACAAATTACTTCAGAATTGTCATGAGGTATTGCTTCAAGGTGTGTAATTCTACCAATTTTCAACTTAAGTAGAAGATTTGGACAATCTGGCTCAATGTATTTGTGAAAAACAGTAGGGTCAGGAAAAGAGAGTATCACTGCATAGGTGTAACATCTGAACAGGAAAACTCTCTCTTAGGACAAGAAACTTGCATACAATACAGGGCACTCCACACCTCAAGAAGATGTTAACACTGATCAATAATGAAGCAAATAAGGGTTCTCTCTAAATAATAAACAAGAACTATTTGAAAGGGACAAGCTGCAGATCATATAGAATAATCTTAGCTGAAAAAATGTCAAAAAGGAGGCACAGTAACTCCCTTTTTGCCAAAGGCCGACTCCCTGGGAGGGGTTCCCAGAGCAGTCTTCAAGTCTGTTGACTTGTTTTTTCAAGCTGTTAATGTAACTGGCAGCTACATTGGTTTGTTTTGTTGTTGTGACATGGTCTCCATAGATGTGCACTGAAATTGTGCCCAGCTGCACTGAAGCCAAGAACCATGCAATCTGGAGGTTGTGCAAGCGAGATTACAAGGCTCCAAGGTATCCAGTGCCTGTGCTGCTCATCCCTTCCACTTACCTCCAAGCTCAGCTTGTCCAACAGGGCAAAGGAATGCTACATTGGGACCAGATCCAAATGCTTTAGGAAAGTGGCTACATTTGTGGAGAAAGAATAGAGATTTATCTTCACATAAGAGCTTTATTTGCATGTCTAAAGAATGGTCAGTGATAACCAAGACCAGTTTATTGCCTGGGTTTTTAGTTGTCCCTCTTCTTTCCTATAAATAGCCCAATTTGCTCATCTTCACTCCTCTAAGAAGTCCATTACCCTCATGTTTTCTTCATGCCCTGTCTCTTTCAAGAAATGTATTCTTAAGAGATAGCTTGATTAGCTTATTCACCCTGGACTTAGTAAATAAAAATACAGGACATCCAGTTAAATTTGAATTTAAGAGAAACAACAAGTAACCTATGTGCCTATGTCCTGTGCAATATTTGGGACACACACTAAAATTAGCCATTGTTTATTTGAAATTCAAATTTAACTGATTATATTTTCTGTGGCAACCCTAAAGAGTAAATGACTTGGGATGCTTTTACCTCTCCCAAAGATATCGACTGAATTTTAACTTAGAGTCAAAGTCCCCATAGCTGAAATCAAATTAATAATTAGGAGATTTTAGCAACAAACTAGAAGAAAACTATATTATATCAGGTAATCACTTATGCCTAGCCATAAGGTGTTATTTTTTTTAATTGGAAAAGACTATAATCCAGAGACAAAAGCATAGCTTGTTTCTTACCCACTTGAATTTAAGGCTACTGATCAACTTTTACTTCAAATCAGTCAATATGATAGTTCATGTTAATTTGTGCTTTGTTCTTCTAGATGGAGAAAATATGATTCAAAGATACAAATCTCTGCCCTAAAATACCTATTAATTACCACAGTATCTTGAGTGACTAGAGATATAGAGGCTGTTAGTTTAGTATCCTAGGTCTCAGTTCACTCCCCACCAAGACTTTTTACATGTCATGTCTATTGGCAAAGCTACGTATGAGATATATATGTTTCAAGCTCTCAGGAAACCTATAGTTAGGGCAAGGGAAAGGGAACAGATGTGAAAAGAACAGTGATCAAGAGAAAACTGGGAAGACTATGGAGTAAAAGAGAGAAGATAACTCAATATAAAAAATGTAAATGGAGAATGAGAAGGACACTTAGACTGACCCCAATCACCTAGAATAGGTGGTTGCTGGTGGTATGAGTTAAGGATCTCTGGGAAGAACCCTGTGTGAGATACTAGAGATGAGCTTATTCAACATCAATTCCAACTTCCTTCTTGAATGGTTTTCTGTGTATTACAGATTAAAAGATGTTTTTCTATGCTTCCTTGTAACTAGGGTTCTGAGTATGATGTAGGCTCTGTCATCAGAGTCATTTACAGAATGTGAATTTAGACTGAGTGAAGCAAGAGAGAGGCTGTACATGAGGCAACGTTCAGCTGCTGCGGATGGGGTGTCAATTCCCCCGGTTAGAAGAAGAAGCCCCCTGACCAAGCTTCTGCATTTTGCAGGCAGCATCCAAATCAAGGCAAGTACAGCAGTTCCTTTGATGGCTCAGTTGTGGTGTAGCTTCAGGATTCATTTCTGGAAGCTTACCAGCTTAGAGTCTGTTTCTTCAGCCCATAGATTAGTTCTGTAGACTCTTGAATACGCTGTCATTAATACATTTCTGCTTAAGTCAGCTGGAGTGCGGTCTGTTTTCTGCAACTAAACACTAATTAGTAGAAGCTGCCACTCCCAAACACCTATTTCACTAGCCTAATTGTTCTCAACTGGGGATAATTCTGTTGCCTGCTGATAGGACACTTAGCAATTTCTAGAAACATTTTTGGTGATCACAATCGGAAGGTAAATTACTAGTGGGTAGAGGCCAGAGACGCAGCTGAATATCCTACAGTACACAGGACAGTCCTCCACAACAAAGATCTGTCTGTTCCCAAATGTCAATAGTGTTGACATTGAGAACCCCTTCCATAACCCAGAATCCAATTTGAAATTTTATCATGAAAAAAGTCAACATATGCAACTTAAATACTTAAATGTAGGGCCTGAAATCATAAAACTCTTAAAAGAGAACATAGGCAGTAAACTCTTGGACATCAGCCTTAGTGTTTTTCTTCTGGATATATCTCCCTGGAATAGGGGAAAATAAGCAAAACAAACAATGGGATTACATAAAACCAAAAGGCTTTTGTACAGTGATAAAAAACCATCAGGAAAACAAAAAGGCAACCTACTGAATGGGAGAAGATATTTGCAAATTATATATTTGAAAAAGAGCTGATATTCAAAATATATCAAGAACTCATACAGCTCAACAAACACACACACACAAAAAAACAAATAGTTTGACTAAAAAATGGGCAGAGTACCTAAATAGACAATTTTTCAAAGAAGACATACAGCTGGCCAACACATACACGAAAAAAATGCTCAACATCACTAATCATCAGGAAAATGCAAATCAAAACCACAAAGAGATATCACTTCACACCAGTCAGAATGGCTAATATCAACTAGACAAGAAATAACAAGTGTTGGCAAGGATGTGGAGAAAAGGGAACACTTCTGCACTGCTAGTGGGAATGTAAACTAGTGTAGCCACTGTGAAAAACAGTATGGAGTTTCCTCAAAAAAATTCAGTAAATCCACATCTAGGTATTTATCCAAAGAAAACAAAAATATTAATTTGAAAGATATGTGCACCCCCTATGTTTATTGCAGCATTATTTACAGTAGCCAAGATATGGAAGTAATTGAGTATCCATCAAAGAATGAATAAAGAAGATTTGTATATACACACAACAGAATATTATTCAGACATTTAAAAAAAGCATGAAATATTGCCTTTTGCAATAACATGGATGGACCTAGAAGGTACTGTCCTGCCAACGGGGTTCAGGCCTGGACAAGTTTGCTATGGATTCAATGTGACCAAACAAAATAAGAGCAAACGTTCTTTGGGGTGAAAGGGTTTATTACCTGGCTTGTTCTCCAGGCGGTAGGTCGAGCACTGGCATCTCTTCCTCCACCCAGAGCACTGGGCCAAGCTCTCTATATACTGCAATAATAGCTTATTGCCTAAAGGTGTGGAAGCAGTAGCCTAGCAACAGGCCAATTACATTATCAGGTGGTTTAAGTTCAGTGAGGATCCTGGCCATAGGAACTCCAACTTCCCCACACTCTACCCATCCAGGATTCTTGCCTTACAATCTACATGCTTTCAATCTTCCACAATGGTCCCTGCGCGAGAAAGCTGGAGCACTGTAACCAGATTCCACAACAGCAACAGAGGATAACAACAACTTATAGATAATAATAAAAATTAAGATACAACAAGATTTTGATACAAGTAACAAAAATTATAATAATCCTCAAGCCAGAGGAAGTTCCCAATCCACAAAGACCTTAGGGGTGATAACACACATGTTTTAATGACACCAACATAGGCAAATCTTGTCCATCAGGTAGGATGCATGCAAGAGAGTGGTCCTGTGATAGGACTGTAGGAAGGGGGTCCCTTCCAGGTCTAGTATACCATACTTTTACTCCTTTCCCTGTGGGGGTTACTGAAGGCTCTATATATAGTGCTACTGGAGGTGCATGCACTGACCATAATGATAAAACAAAACTCACCAGTAAGATGCTCCTACCTTCTGGCTGTTCAGGATATATTACTGTAACCATTGGAGGCCACTCTGCTGTTATTCCAGGAATACACAGGAGGCCAGCTTCCAGGCCTTGTCCCCAAAGGTGTCAGAAGAGCCAGCCATCGTTGGTTCATGTGTTGAAAGGTCCAAGGCCATGTCCACACAAGGGAGTCTCCGGGGTTCAGTGCAGCTGGTGCTGGCATCAAGATATTATTCTGGTGGCCGAACCTCAGCTTCAGTGATTCTTCCTTGGTTTGTACTTGCAGTTGTATAGGGAAGGCTGCCATATGTATTAACATGTCTACGGGTCTCAGGGTTCCCTTTCAGGGTCTCTCATTCAAATGCCATAGCACGGTCCATAAGCGGACTGACCATCCCTGCAGACTATTGGTATCCGACTTTAGTCCAGATTTTAACAAGCCATTGTGCCTCTCTATCATGCCTGCTGTGGTAGGATTGTATGGCACATGAAACTTCCATTTGATTCCCAGCTGTCGCACCCATTCTTGCAGTGTATGTCCAGTAAAATGGTTGCCCTGATCATCCTCAATTACCTGTGGTTGGCCACAGGCAGCAAAGAGATGCTCCAGGCCTCTTTTGGTCATCTGCTGGCTGCACAATAGGTAGGGAAAGCAACCAGAAGTCCAGTAGCTGTGTCCACACAAGTCATAGCATACCGATATCCTTCTGACACAAGTAGAGGCCCAATATAGTCTATCTGCCACCTGACGAGGGGTATATGCCCCTAAGCTATCGTCCCATGTTGCTGTGGAACTTGGTGTAAGTCCCTTTTGAAGCACATGACACACTCCTGCTGGGCTCTACTAACTTCCTCAAAGGTCAAAGGCAAGCCCCACCAATGGGCTACAGCCCACATTGTCTTTTGCTCTGCATGCAACAAACACTGATGTAACCATTGGGCTACATCAGAGGCAGGCTTTCCTTCTAACCAACATAGCTGGGCCAATTCATCTGCTTCATCATTTACTGGGGATGCCAGTGGCAAATGACCTGTCACATGGTATGCTGTAATTATTTTAGTCTGACCACAGGCGCATAAGTCTTGCCACAATTCTTGCCCCCAGAGGGGTCGGTGACCAACTAGCCAGTTGGCATGGTACCAGGTTGGTAGCCACAGGGTCAAGCCCCGATAGACAGCCCAGGTGTCAGTGCAGACAACTATAGGGGAGGGCTCCTGGCTGATCACAAGCCACACAGCCTGCAACTCTGCCCATTGGTTGCTCTTCCCCTCACCATCTTCCATCCATATTGTCTCAGTCTTAGGATGGAAAAGCTATGGCACTCCATTTTGGGAGCTACCCACAGCTGGAGTCATCTGTGTACCATGCATCTTCGGGTATAGGGGCTCATCCCTCCTGATAGGGACTCTCTGCTACTAATGGTTCAAAAGAAAGTTCTTCCTGCTTTTCACTAGTATATGTCACCAGCCCCAATAAGCATTGGAGTTCTTCACTCAAGGGGCTACTAGAGAGGGCACTACACTGCTGTAGGTAAGCACCCCACTTGGCCAGTGTGGGCATTTGTGCCACACCACTCCTTGGCTTTTGGCTCCAGTCTCGTACCCATCCCAAGATTGGATAGGTGGTTTTTACCTTTATCGGGTCTATTCCAGTGATGGGTTCTGTAGCCAGCAAGGCATGATACATGGCAGCCATTTGTTTTTCTATCAAAGTGTATCATACCTCTGCCCCTTTCCAGAGTTGTGACCAGAATCCAATGAGTTGGCGAGTTCGTTCAAGCTGCTGCCAGAGACCACAGCCATAACCATCTTCAGTCACATGAATGTCCAGCTCACAGGGGCTTGATGGGTCTATCACACTCAAGGCCTGCATGGCCTTGACTGCCCATTTTGCTGTAGAAAAGGCAGACGCACATGTCTCATCCCAGTCCCACCTAACGTCCTTTCATACCAACTGGTATGAGGGCTTCAGAACTTGTGCCAAGTGCAGGATAAACACTCTCCAGTAACCTACAAGACCCAGAAACTCCTGTAGCAATGCTACAGTTATAGAGGCG
The DNA here is from genome assembly GCA_029783875.1 of Phataginus tricuspis. Taxonomy (NCBI): domain Eukaryota; kingdom Metazoa; phylum Chordata; class Mammalia; order Pholidota; family Manidae; genus Phataginus; species Phataginus tricuspis. The sequence continues at coordinate 59,701,054 of JAQQAC010020896.1, forward strand.
GGAAAGGCCTGGACTTTATCTATAATGGCTTCTGGTATAACTTTGCTTTTACCCGACCAGACGATCCCCAAGAATTTGACAGACAAATCAGGTCCCTGAACCTTGGGACTGTTCACAGCCTATCCGGGCCTCTTTTGGTCGTCTGCTGGTCTGCACAATGGGTAGTAAAAGCAACCAGAAGCCCAGTAGCTGTATCCACACAAGTCATGGCATACCAATATCCTTCTGACACAGGTAGAGGTCCAATATATTCTATCTGCCACCTGATGAGGGGTATAGGCCCCGTAGCTACTATCCCATGTGATTGTGGAACTCGGTGTAAGTGCCTTTTGGAGCACACAACACACTCGTTCCAGGCTCTACTAACTTCTTTAAAGGCCAAAGGCAAGCCCCACCGACGGGCTACAACACACATTGTCTTTTGCCCCAACGTGCAACAAACACTAATGTAACCATTGGGCTACATCAAAGACGCGCTTTCCTTCTAACCAACGTATCTGGGCCAATTTATCTGCTTCATCATTTCCTGGCCTTGCCAGTGGCAAATGACCTGTCACATGGTATACTGTAATTATTTTAGTGTGACCACAGGCCCATAAGTCCTGCCACAATTCTTGCCCCCAAAGGGGTCAGTGACTAACAAGCCAGTGGGCATGGTACCAGGTTGGTAGCCATAAGGTCAAGCCACAATAGACAGCCTAGCTGTCAGTGCAGACAATGATAATGGAGGGCTCCTGGCTGATCACAAGCCACACAGCCCACAACTCTGCCCATTGGATGCTCTTCCCCTCACCATCTTCCATCCATATTGTCTCAGTATTAGGAATGAAAGCTATGGCCCTCCATTTTGGGGGCTGCCCATGACTGGAGCCATCTGTGTACCATGCATCTTCAGGTATAGGGGCTCTTCCCTCCCGATAGAGACTCTCTGCTACTAATGATTCAAAAGCAAGTTATCCTGCTTTTCACTAGTGTATGACTCCAACAAGCACTGGAGTTCTTCACTGAAGGTGATACTAGAGAGGGCACTGCACTGATGTAGGTAAGCACCCCACTTGGCCAGTGTGGGCATTTGTGCCACACCACTCCTTGGCTTTTGGGTCCAGTCTCGTACCCATGCCAAGATGGGATAGGTGTTTATTATCTTTATCAGGGCCATTACAGTGATGGGTTCTTAGCAATCAAGGTGTGATACACAGCATTCAGTTGTTTTTCTATCAAAGTGTATCATACCTCTGCCCTTTCCAGAGTTGTGATCAGAATCCAATAGGTTGGTGAGTTTGTTCAAGCTGCTGCCAGAGATCCCAGCCATAACCATCTTCAGTCACATGAACATCCAGCTTACAGGGCCTTGATGGGTCTATCACACTCAAGGCCTGCATGGCCTTGACTGCCCGTTTTGCTGTAGTAATGCACATGTCTCATCCCAGTACCACCTGACATCCTTTGGTACCAACCAGTATAAGGGCTTCAGAATTTGTGCCAAGTGTGGGACAAACACTCTCCAGTAGCCTAGAAGACCCAGAAACTCCTGTAGCAATGCTGCAGTGGTGGGGGTAGGAAAGGCCTGGACTTTATCTATAATGGCTTCTGGTATAACTTTGGTCTTACTCAACCAGACAACCACCAAGATTCTGACAGACAAACCAGGTCCCTGAACCTTGGTATTGTTCACAACCCATCATTTCTCCTATAGATGTTGCAGCAGTCTAAGTGCTGCACCTTCTAGATCTGAAAGAGAATCGGACATGAACATGACATCATCAATATAATGGTACAGCCGCACCACTGGCGGTTTCTTCCATGTAGCCAAGTCCTGGGCTATAAGTCCATTACAGATGGTGGGACTGTGGAGGTATCCCTGTGGAAGAATAGTGAAACTCCATTGCTGTCCTTCCCCCATGAAGGCAAACTGTTCCTGACGTTCCTGATCAATGTCAATGGAAAAGAAGGCATTAGCAATATCTACCACATAATGATGGTATGTTCCTAGTTCATGGCTGAGGGTATCCATCAGGCCTGCAGTAGAGGGCACAGCAGCATGCATAGGGGGCATAACTTTATTCAATTCTATGTAATCCACAGTCATACGCCAGGAGCTATCTGGCTTTTTTACAGGCCACATTAGGGAATTGAAAGGACTATGGGTGGGCTTTATAATACCCACCTTTTCCAGCTCCCGGAGAGTTTCTCCAGTCTCTTTATGCCCTCCAGGCAGTTTGTATTGTTTGGTATTAGTCACCCACCAAAGCACAGGCAAAGCTATGGGCGGGTGCCTAGCGTGTCCCCTCAGAACTTCCTTCATCACACGTGCTCTCAGTCTGAACTCACCTGCAGCGGTCTGCAACCATAGACCCTGCAGGATATCAATCCCCCAAAATATACTCAGGGGTAGGAGATATATACACAGTATACTCTTTTTGGGGTAGATGCCTTATTCCAAAAGGGATTTGGGCTTGTTTCACTCTGATAGCCTTACCCCCATATACATCTATGATAGTAGGGGTCCCAGGGAACTACTCAGGGTTACCATGAATCAGTGAACATTCAGCCCCTGTGTCCACCAGAGCCAGGACATGTTGTATGTTCACTGGGGACCAATGGATAGCTATTTCAACATGTGGCCTCTGGTCCCCCCTGGTCCCTGAGGGCAGATACCTTGACCTTCCCCCCTCAGTCAAACTGTATTCCCCAATCACCTTCCTGTGTGGGCTTGAGTGAGGTTGGCTCACTCTCCAGCAGAAAGTCTTGCAAACAAATCGGCCGGACTTGTGGCTCTGTCTCTGACCTCTGCCTCTTTGGTCTTAATGACTGGAACTGCTGCTCTGGTTTCAGTTGTTGCCATAGCTCTAGTAAGATCCTATTTGACTTACCATCTAATTTCCTTCCATCTGCTCCTGCCCATTTTAAATCAACCCACATCTGGATCCCCATAACCTTCATGGGGCCCTTTAAATTCTTCTTGTGAGTAGCAGACCTCATTTCTTTCTGTGTTCTCATTGCTTCAGCCTCTCCTAAGTCTGCTACTGTACATGTCACCTCGCTTATGGGATGCCCTAAATGAGGGGAAAGAATGGCCACTAGAAACCCAAAGAGGGATGTGGGAAACGTTTTAAGCACAATAATTTCTCAACCCAGTAGTGAAAATCTCTTCATCTGAGCCATAATTCTCTGGACTATAGATGGCATTTCTTATGCCTAGCTCTCATAACACCTATTGGACCTCAACATACAACTGCCATCTAACAGGAGAGAATGGTAGATGACCCTAATTGGGCCACACAGCATGCAGTGCAGCCATAAGTCAATTGAGGAGGGAGTGACTCCCTGGGGTCTGATGTGCATTCTGTAATTGCTGCTTCAAGGCAGGCTGCACTATCAGGGAAGACAGCTTTCCCATCTCTGATTCTGACAGAACAATTCCATCCACCCCTAAGTCCCACAAATGCAAGAGCCAAGCTGATATTGACTCCGAGGGCTTCTACCTAAACCGGAAGCCCAAATCTACCAGCTCAGCCTGAGTCTAAGGACGGAGCATAGAGTTCTCCATGACCTGGGGATGGGGCTGCTCCTCTCCTTGGGGAACTTTCAGCTGCTGGGTCTTTATTTTCTTTCAACCACTGGGAGTGTTTTAATACAGGAGGGGTCAGTGTCTCCAGCACCACCCCTTCATTCTTCCCCAGCTTCTCCATTTCTGGGGCTGATAGCACCTTTCTCTCCCCTCCCCCAAGTGCCTCTTCTGCTAAAACCTTTACCTTTTCTACTGTGCCTCGCAGCAATGCTAGCTCAGTCTTCAGCAGCTCTCTTACCTTCACGTCAATGCTTCACAGCTGGTGTTCTCATGCCACCTCCACCTGTGCTTCCCTCAGGAGTTTGTCTTTTTTCCTTGATGCCCTTTCCTCCTTCAGAGCACCTGGCAGAGCTGCCGTCTCGTTCTGTAAGGAATCTTTTACCTCTTCAATGGCACCTCACTGCCGGTGTTCTGGTGCTGCTTCTCCTCACATCAATGCCATTTCCTTCTTCAGAGAATCCACAGAAGTTTGCAGCTCGTGTTCTTGTGCCACCATTTCTTGTATTTTTCAGGAGCATGTCCTTCTCTTCTTTAGACTTTTTTAATACTGTGAAAAGCAGCCAACCCACAGTCCCCACTGCCTCACAGGCACTCTGCCTCTCAAAAGACCTACTTACTATACCAAGGGCCACCCCTACTGCCTCAGGTATTACCTCCACTTGCCTCCTGTCCTAGGGTGGAGCCCAGTCCTCTAGGAGGCAAGCCATCTCAGACCACATACCCATTGGGGAACAATCCACCATCTCCCCATTCACATGGGCAGCCCGCTGAAGTACCCTTCCCATAAAGGCAGCCTGTCTTTTTCCTTGGTCAACAATGAATCCTGCCAACTATGTCAATTGTCTTGCCAATGGATTTCAGTCCTGGGCAAGTTCGCAGTGGATTCAATGTGACCAAAGAAAATGACAGCAAACGTTCTTTGGGGTGAAAGGGTTAATTACCCAGCTTGTTCTCCCGGTGGTAGGTTGAGCACTAGCATCTCTGCCTCCACCCAGAGCACTGGGCTGAGCTCTCTATATAGTGCAATAATAGCTTATTGCCTAAAGGTGTGGAAGCAGTAGCCTAACAACAGGCCAGTTGCATCATCAGGTGGTTTAAGTTCAGTGAGGATCCTGGCCATAGGAACCCCAACTTCCCCACAGTACTATGCTAAATGAAGTAAAAAACAAATGCCATGTGATTTCACCTGTATATGGAATCTAAAAAACAAAGCAAATGAAGAAGTAAACAAAACAGAAATAGACTCACAAATACAGAGAACAAATTTGTGGTTGCCAGAAGGGAGAGGAATGTGGGGATAGGCAAAATAGGTGAAGAGGATTAAGAGGTACAAACTTCCAGTTATGAAATAAATCACAGGGATGAAAAGTACAGAATTGAGAATGTAGACAATAATGTTGTAATAAGTGTGTACTGTGACAGATGCTAACTACACTTATGATGAGCATTTTGTAACATATATAATTAAGTCAATATGTTGTACACCTGAAACTAATATAATATTCAATGTCAAGTACACTTCAATTTTTTTAAAGGCAGTGTTTGCGTATTTCAGTTTTAAAAGGACATTTTTCACAATGCAAATAGTCCTCAAAAAAGTGCAGGTAAAGTTTTGCTCTCAGACAATATACTATTAAAAAACATATTCCTTTTGTTCTAAGCTTACATGATTTTCATACCTTAATATTTCCAAAATCATGTCATGACCTAAAATTAAGGTGTGCTTTTAATGTAGTGACATTTTTTTCTTACTCTTTTTTTAAATAAAAAAATCTGTTGCTGAATCTATAATATATTTTAGAACCAATAGCATCTTGAATATGATATATTCTAGAACTGAGATAATTTTAAGCAGGTATTTTCCTGAGGGCAAGCTTGCCAAATTACACATGGAAGAAAACTGTTAATGGTGGCAAAGGGCACCCTAGTCTCAAACCCAGCTGTGCAACAGAATCCCTGCAGAGCTTTTCAGTGGGGTATGAGGTCCAGACATCAGTATTTTTTTCAGTACTCTCTGCAGCCAGAGTCAAGAACCACTAATTTAGAGCTCCTTAAAGAATATGGCCCCTGAAGATAGAGAAAGGGGAAGAAAAAGGGTGCCACTGTTAAGAAAGAGAAACAAAAAGTAATGGCAGATAACCAGGTAGATTTTAGATTATTGCTCTTCTGCCCAGGACCAAGCCTTGTTGTCAAACTGTCAGTAGGCAATTTGCTAACACTTCAGCCTTATTGCTAGCTCTTGAGTAACTTTCACAAGTTCTCTGGTGCCAGAATAAAATTACAACTGGAGAACTTAACTAATAATGGGTTCTGACAAAAAGAAACTGGAACAGGAGATGCTTTCATCTACTCCAACTCAGGACATATTCAGAAGCAAGATGTGTCTTATAAACACATTTCCTTTAACTCATAAACATTTCATTCCCCTATAAAGTTTAGCTCCTACCTTGAAAGAAGAAGTGCTCAGTAAATAACAGCTGAATTGAAGTAAATACACTCCCTAAAAGTGTTACCGACTTAAAATATATAGGGAAGAGATATAAGCCCCTTTTTAAGGGAAGAGAAAAAAATTCAAGAGAGAGCAGAACTGGGGAAACAAAAGAACTAGGTCATTCAAATTACCTCCTTTTTCTTGCAGTGGGACTACACTGGTCCATACAAATGTTGTCTCAGAAATGTGCTACCACTGCCAGCCCAACATCCCTACTATTTCTTTGCTAATTTTTTTTTAGTTAAAATTGACACAATAAATTCTACAATATCCCCAACTGCATCAAGATCTAGAGTATAGACTTTAAAAACCAGACCGTGGATAATACCCTGAAGCCATGTTACACCCAAAGGTTGTATTTAGGTGACAGGCCATGATATTGCAGAGGAGTTGGTTTCAAGCTGTTGAGTTTGAAATCTTAATCTATCTTTTTTTAGAACAATCACTCTTGTCATTCCAGCAGAGTCAGTTTTCCCCTGTTTTACATTTATTTATTCAGAGACTCCTAAATATATGCTTGAAACAGCATATATGTTTCTCTTGAAACAGCCTTTGGGCCCAAGTATAATAAAAACATTAATTGAAACACAAAATTAAAAACACCCAGCAGCAAGCCTGGAGCAGCATCAAATAAGCTCTGCCACTTAAGTGTTGATCATAGAAGATACGGCCACATGCAAGTGACCTGTACTATGCCCCACTGGCTTCTCTGTGGATTCCTGGCCAGCTGATGCAGAGGTTGGTGCTCTCTACTGATGGATGACCACACTCAATTATTCTTTTTCTCTCCTAACTCTAGATTTGGCACAATCTTTACCTGCCTCTCCTTTCTTTCTGCACTGGGCTAACAAGAAATTCACAGAATCCCCAAATTTGCAGAGATTTGGATATGGAAACTTCACATACTGCTGGGTTTGGTAGGGCAGGACTTGCAAGGTTGGGTGGCCTCTGCTGACTGTCCTGCACTTTTGGGCAATGCAGCTCTTCCTGAGATGGTCTACCCTTTTTCTGGCTCAGAACACTTCTGAATGCTAAGCAGCAGCCAAATTAGTATAAAATACACAATGTAATAGTCAGACGGAGCACCACAGGGAATAGCATGGATTTCAGATAGTGTGGACACTTCAAATTTGGGAGGACCCATATACAAAATAGGTAATAACCCTTCATTTGCTTGTGACAGAAAATCCATAAATTCCCAATTTGTTTACACAGTCAATTAGGCATGAAAATTTTGAATCTAGCAAAGGCCTGTTAAGAAGATCTTGTTATATGCAGGCATGTTCTGTCAAAGTCATGAATCCAATGAGCAATGTCATCAATGGGTAATGTGACATTACTTTAAATTCTATACTTTGCTTAAAGTTTCATAAGTAAAACAATAGCAAAGAATCTTGTCTTCTTTCTTTTATGTACAGAAAAAGAAACTTGAAAGAAAACAATAGAAGATCAATGCTAGGTAGGAATACTATTTCAAAAGTGGTGGGGGAAAGATGGCGGCGTGAGAGGTGAGACAGAGGCTTCCTCCTAAAACCGCATATAATATGAAAATAAAGCTACTACAACTACTCTTGAAAGAGCAACGGGAAAGAGGACTACAACACACTGCATACACCTGTAGACAAGAGCAGCCCTCACAGAAAACGGTAATGTACTAAAGCTGTGGTCCTGCGGGATCCAAGCCCTTCCCCCACCCAGCTCACCGGCAGGAGGAACAGGAACGGAGCAGAGAGGGAGTGGGGAACTGGGACTGCTGAATACCTAACTCTGGAGATCTACTCTGGGAGCACAAACCTGCATTTCGTGGTGCTTGCATGATACTCTTGTAGTTGGGAGCTTGGAAGGCTAAGACAGGCGGAGCTCCTGGAGAGACTAAGATCCTGGCTGCTTGTGAGATCAGGGATCCATACCCAGCTGCTCTGGGACAAGAGAAAGGCGGGCAGTCTGAGAGACTTCCTAACAACGGAGACCTTAGCAAGTGGCCTGCTAAGGGGGCAGGGACTGCACAGAGCTTACTGCTCAGGAGAAAGGACATGTAGACAAAATTGTCTGGGTGTACTCTGCCCAGCAGTTTGGGAGTTTTCTGATCTTCAGGTGTGCCAGCTCCCTGGCTGCCTACACAGCTCCAGGAACCCCTTCTGTGACACACAGACTAGTGTACCTTTCGCCTGGCCAGCCCCACTGGGCTTGCAAACCTGGAAGCCCTTCCCTGGTGTTGGGCCAGCCAGAGGGAAGATCTGTCTGCAGCAACTAAAAACACAAAACACAGAAGCTTATACCTGTGTGCTCAGCCCGCTGGTTCAGACAGTGGAGACAGGCATAGCAGCCAGGAACCAGGAAACAGCCCTTTTCTCCCCAGAGGCACCAATACCACTCCCCTATAATCCCTGACAGTGCTTCAGGGGCTGAGCAGCTCCAGAGAGTAGAGCTTCTGGGCACTAGAGGGCTCCATACACAAATATGAAGCACCAAAGGAACCTGGTCCAAAGTAAAATTATGAATACAACTCCTGAGAAAGATTTAAATGATATGGACCTCATGACTCTCCCTGAAAGGGAGTTCAAAATAAAAATCATTAATAAGCTCATGAAGGTACACGAAGATATTCAAAAACTCAGGAATGAATTCCGGTCGGAGATCCAATCTTTGAAGAACACAATGGATGGTATTAAAAGCAGATTGGATACGGTGGAGGAGACAATGAATGAAATGGTAACTAGAGAGGAGAAATGCAAAGAAGCTGAGGTACTGAGAGAAAAAACGATCTATAAGAATGAAAGAATACTGAGAGAACTGTGTGACCAATCCAAACAGAACAATATTCGCATTATAGGAGTATGAGAGGAAGAAGAGAGAGAAAAAGGGATAGAAAGTGTCTTTGAAGAAATAATTGCTGAAAACTTTCCCATGCTGGGGAAGGAAATAGTCTCACAGTCCACAGAAGCCCACAGATCTCCCAACACAAGGGACCAAGGAAGACAACACAAAGACACATAATAATTAAGATGGCAAAGGTCAAAGATGAAGACAGAGTATAAAAGGCAGCTAGAGAGAGAAAAAAGATCACCTACAAAGGAAAACCCATCAGACTATCATCAGACTTCTCAACAGAAACCTTACAGGCCAGAAGAGAATGGCATGATATATTTAACGTAATGATACAGAAGGACCTCGAACCAAGAATATTGTATCCAGCACGATTATCATTTAAATATAACGGAGGGATTAAACAATTTCCAGACAAAGGAAAGTTGAAAGAGTTTGCCTCTCATAAACCACCACTACAGGATATCTTAAACGGACTGCTCTAGAGGGAAGCACCTGAAGGCTAAAAAGATGTCACCAGAGAAAATAAAATCATAGCAAAGAAAGCAGACCATCCAAATACTAACTAAAGGCAAAGAATAAAATACCCAATATATAAAGAATGGAGGAAGAATAGGAAGGGAGAAATAAAGTAACATCAGTCGGCATTCACAATAACTTAACAAGAAAGATTCTTGATAGTAAAGAAGCAACCATTGAACCTTTGGTAACCACGAATCTAAAGCCAGCAATGGCAATAAGAACATATCTATCAATATTCACCCTAAATGTAAATGTATTGAATGCACCAATCAAAAGAGACAGAGAAACAGAGTGGATAAAAAAGCAAGACCCATCTATATGCTGCTTACAAGAGACTCACCTCAAACTCAAACATATACACAGACTAAAAGTGAAGGGATGGAAAAAGATATTCCATGCAAACAACAAAGAGAAAAAAGCAGGTGTTGCAGTACTTGTATCAGACAAAATAGACTTCAAAACGAAGAAAGTAGCAAGAGATAAAGGACATTACATAATGATAAAGGGGTCAGTCCAACAAGAAGATATAACCATTATAAACATATATGCACCCAACACAGGAGCGCCAACATATGTGAAACAAATACTAACAGAAGTGAAGGAGGAAATAGACAACAATGCATTCATTTTAGGAGACTTCAACACACCACTCACTCCAAAGGACAGATCAACCAGACAGAGAATAAGTAAAGACACAGAGGCACTGAACAACACACTAGAACAGATGGACCTAACAGATATCTACAGAACTCTGCACCCAAAAGCCACAGGATACACATTCTTCTCAAGTGCACATGGAACATTTTCCAGAATAGACCACATACTAGGCCACAAAAAGAACCTCAGTAATTTCAAAAATATTGAAATCCTACCAACAAACTTCTCAGATCTCAAAGGTATAAAACTGGAAATAAATTTTAGAAAGAAATCAAAAAGGCTCACAAATACATGGAGACCTAACAACATTCTCCTAATGAATCAATGGGTTAACGACCAAATCAAAACAGAAATCAAAGAATATATGGAGACTAATGACAACAACAACACAAAGCCACAACTTCTGTGGGACGCAGCGAAGGTAGTTCTAAAAGGAAAGTATATTGCAATCCAGGCCTATTTAAAGAAGGAAGAACATTCCCAAATGAACAGTCTAAAGACACAATTACTGAAACTGGAAAGAAAAGAACAAATGAGGCCCAAAGTCACCAGAAGGAGAGACATAATAAAGATCAGAGAATAAATAAATAAAATTGAGAAGAATAAAACAATAGAAAAAATCAATGAAACCAAAAGCTGGTTCTTTGAAAAAATAAACAAAATAGATAAACCCCTAGCCAGACTCATTAAGAGAAAAAGAGAATCTACACACATAAACAGAATCACAAATGAGAAAGGAAAAATAACGACGGACCCCACAGAAATACAAAGAATTATAAAAGAATATTACGAGCATCTATATGCTAACAAGCTCCAAAACCTAGAAGAAATGGACAACTTCTTAGAAAAATGTAGCCTTCCAAGACTCACCAAGCAGGAAACAGTAAAACTAAACAGACCAATCACCAGCAACGAAATTGAATCGGTAATCAAAAAACTACCCAAGAACAAAAACCCGGACCTGATGGATTCACCTCTGAATTCTACCAGACATATAGAGAAGAAATAACACCCATTCTCCTTAAAGTTTTCCAAAAAATAGAAGAGGAGGGAATACTTCCAAACCCTTTCTATGAAACCAGCATCATTCTAATACCAAAACCGGGCAAAGACCTCACCAAAAAATAAAATTACAGACCAATATCCCTGATGAACATAGATGCAAAAATACTGAACAAAATATTAGCAAACCGAATTCAAAAATACATCAAGAGGATCATACACCATGATCATGTGGGATTCATCCCAGGGATGCAAGAACGGTACAACATTCGGAAATCCATCAACATCATCCATCACATCAATAAAAAGAACAAAAACTACATGATCATCTCCATAGATGCTGAAAAAGCATTTGACAAAATTCAGCATCCATTCATGATTAAAACTCTCAACAGAATGGGTATAGACGGCAAGTACCTCAACATCAGAAAGGCTATATATGACAAACCCACAGCTAATATCATACTTAATAGCGAGAAGCTGAAAGCTTTTCATCTAAGATCGTTAACAAGACAGGGGTGCCCACTCTCTCCACTGTTATTCAACATAGTACTGGAGGTCCTAGCCACGGCAATCAGACAAAGCAAAGACATACAAGGCATCCAGATTGGTAAAGAAGAAGTCAAATTGTCACTATTTAAAGATGACATGATACTGTACATAAAAATCCCTAAAGACTCCACTCCAAAACTACTAGAACTAATATCTGAATTCAGCAAAGTTGCAGGATATAAAATTAACACACAGAAATCTGTTGCTTTCCTATACACTAATGATGAACTAACAGAAAGAGAAATCAGAAAAACAATTCCATTCACAATTGCATCTAAAAGAATAAAATACCTAGAAATAAACCTAACCAAGGAAGTGAAAGACCTGTACTCTGAAAACTACAAGACAGTCCTAGGAGAAATTAAGGAAGACACTAACAAATGGAAATGCATCCCATGCTCTTGGCTAGGAAGAATAAATATTGTCAAAATGGCTATACTACCTAAAGCAATCTACAGATTCAATGCAATCCCCATCAAACTACCAACAGCTTTCTTCAATGAACTGGAACAAATAATTCTAAAATTCATATAGAACCACAAAAGACCCTGAATAGCCTAAGGAATCCTGAGAAGGAGGAATCAAACAGGGGGAATTAAGCTCCCTGACTTCAAGCTCTACTACAAAGCCACAGTAATCAAGACAATTTGCTACTGGCACAAAAACAGACCCACAGACCAGTGGAACAGAATAGAAAATCCAAGCATTAACCCAAACACCTACAGTCAATTAATATTTGATAAAGGAGCCTTGGATATACAATGGGAAGATGACAGCCTCTTCAGCAGCTGGTGTTGGAAAAACTGGACAGCTACATGTAAGAGAATGAAACTGGACTACTGTCTAACCCCATACACAAAGGTAAACTCAAGGTGGATCAAAGACCTGAATGTAAGTCATGAAACCATAAAACTCATAGAAAAAAACATAGGCAAAAATCTCTTGGACATAAACATGAGCGACTTCTTCATGAACATATCCCCCCGGGCAAGGGAAACAAAAGCAAAAATGAACAAATGGGACTATATCAAGTTGAAAAGCTTCTGTACAGCAAAGGACACCATCAGTAGAACAAAAAGATATCCTACAATATGGGAAAATATATTCATAAATGATGTATCTTATAAGGGGTTGACATCCAAAATATATAAAGAACTCACGCACCTTAACAAACAAAAACCAAATAATCCAATTAAGAAATGGGCAGAGGACAGGAATAGACACTTCTCTAAAGAAGAAATTCAGATGACCAACAGGCACATGAAAATATGCTCCACATCGCTAATCATCAGAGAAATGCAGATTAAAATCACAATGAGATATCACCTCAGACCAGTAAGGATGACCACCATCCAAAAGAAAACAAATTGTACCATTTGCAACAACATGGATGGAGCTACAGGGTATTATGCTCAGTGAAATAAGCCAACCCGAAAAAGACAAGTATCAAATGATTTCACTCATATGTGGAGGATAAGAACAAAGAAAAAAACTGAAGGAACAAAACAGCAGCAGACTCACAGAACCCAAGAATGGACTAATAGTTACCAAAGGGAAAGGGACTGGGGAAGAAGGGTGGGAAGGGAGGGATAAGAGGGTAAAAGGAGCATTACGATTAGCAGACGTAAGATGGGGGGTTGGGGAGGGCTGTACAACTCAGAGAAGACAAGTAGTGATTCTCATCTCACTACGCTGATGGACAGTGACTGTAATAGAGTTGGTGGAGGGGGACCTGATGAAGGGGGTTGCTTAATCACTACAATATTGCTCATGTAATTGTAGGTTAATGATACCAAAATAAATTGTAAATTAAAAAAAAAGTGATGGGAGCATCTTATTTGCTATCCCACTGGATTCTGTATTATTCATTCCTCTTTCTTTTTCTTTAATGACAAATATGCCCCTATCTTATTACAAAGAGGCTACCATCAAAGAAGATAAAAATACTTTTATCATGCATCTGGCCAGAATGTATATCCCTAGAACCCCTTTGCAATTAGCTGTGTGTTTTTCACAATTTTGTGATTTCACCAAATTGGCTGAATCTCCATCATGTGATGCCTGCTACTACATTCTGAAGTGCCAGCCTGGTACCTAAAAGGAAAAATAAGATTTTCCTTCACTCTTAACCTACATTCTGATTTCCCCTGCTGAATTCAGTCCCCAGCTAATTAACTCAAGAGCAAGCAACTTTAACCAAGATTCGGTATTAGTTTCCTGTTTCTGAGAGCTGGGCCTTCCCCAAATGTAGCTCTCTTGTTACCCTTTGCATTTTAAATAAGCCATTTTGGAGCTTGGCTCTTGCTTTTTCTTTAATATATGCACCCCTTGGGACTGCACTGAAGCTTGTAATGGCTCTCTGCCGGCAGTCAGGGCAACAGAATGTCTACAAGATCTGGCTTTGTCCTACAGTTGGCATCCACTGTGCAGCCCCAGCTGAACAGGGAGATTGCAAGTCAATTTTCTCAGAAATGCAGTGTCCCTAGTATTCTAACATAGAGTCCTGAATCTCACTTAGGCTTCCTCCATTTTTTTTTTTAAACATGCAGTAACATTTCCTTTATTGACAATTCCTGGAATAAAGTATTTCACAGAAGTCAATTTTTCAGATAACTGAAGACTTGTTAACGTAAGAGTTTGATATAAACTCTTTCTAAAATGTTAAATCACTGTTTGGAGTATCAAACAAGGTATGTTAAGTGTTTTTTACTTTTTTTTGATGACTTAGTCATCTTTAAACAATCAGTTATTCCACTGGGGTGTAAAATAATAACAGAGGCATGGAATTATTTGCCCCTACATTAAATAGGCTGCCATGCTTTGTTGGCTAGTTTGGCAAATTTTTACAATTTATATCTGTCTCCTTCTATTCTATCAAATTATCAGTGTTTACTTTGTGCTGACGTTCATATGTCAGTCCTTCAAAACAAATCTTGAGTTTATTGGTTCCAGCTTGCAGATGGCTGGAAAACCAAATAAGTTTGTTGTAACAATATTTACATTGAAAATAAATTAGTTTTGAATGGTATTCTGAAGCTTAGCCTTCTGATCTAAATGCATAAGCATCAATGTATGAATATGTAGCACATATTCTGGTTGCTCAAAGCCCTTCGAGCTCTTCATCTATATCTCAGAGAAAAGAGATTACCAGATACTTGTCCTTGGATACTACACAGTCAAGTTCAGAAGTCAACAATCAATGTATTCACTCAGAGTTCTTTTCTTTCCATCTTATTCTTCTCTTCTCTTCTCTTCATCCCTCTGATTCCTGCTTTAAGTCATTTCAGTAAGTACTAAATCATCCACTAAAAGAAATCATAAAAAGAAGAGTAAAACATTTTAATATATGAAAATTGAACTATGAATTTGGGGGGGGGTTTCAGGGGCTAAGGGGTTGGTGGGAGAAACATGAAAGTATATCAGAAAGAAAGATTTTGCTTTTTAAATCTGCCTTCCATCAAAATGGAAGCATGAAGGTTGGCTATACTCACTAACGCACCTGCCACCATATGTGGCTGTCTCCCCAGTTATAAAATTTCAACCTCTTTGACTAAAATCCCAATAGCTGTTTGAAATGCCTGTCCAAGACAACCGAGACAAAATTGACTTGGACTGTCAAAAGAGCACCCCACACCCCCAGAAAGAGTAAAAGCTTTCAACACCATGCTATATGATGTTGGTAGTGGTCGGTCATAAAGTGACCAAATTGTCCTGGTTTGCCAATGTGGATAAAATTGCAGTATTTCCAGAATCTCTTGCCTGGCGTTAGTTCATCTCCATATCAATAGGTGTTTTCAAGGGGTGGAGAAAAGTAGTCCATCTCCATATCAATAGGTAATTAGGAGGGCAAGCAAGGGCATATCTGGACCAGAGAGGCTGGGAGAGGGCCCTTCTTCTGCAGCTGGGTCATGAGAGACACGGGAGGGCAGAAGTGGATCACTGCTTGTAAGAAATAAACAACTTTCTCCCACTTTATTTCTCCCTTTGACTGATTTCGGTTTCATAGGTATTTGCTCTGGGATTTCCCCCCTGGAGTTACAGCCAAGGACCTGGTTTTGAAACCAAAACTCCCAAGTCCAGAGAACCTTCTCAGTCATAAGCAAATCATGACATTTGGACATCCTAGTGGCAGATGACCCCTCAAAGGTCTCTCATGTTTCCCCCAGGTGGTCACTTTTACCTTTAAAACAAACTTTATTTTTACATTACCATTTCTAAGATTTAAAAGATTCCTTCTCTTTTTCTCTTTCTGCCCAATCAGTCTAGATAATTCTTACTTAGTAACACCTCTACCATCAATCTCCTCTTTTCATATTACCACCAACTTGGGCTTTATCTCTGATCCTGGTTATGGTAAAACCTCCATGAAGTCTCCCTGTCTTCACTCCTCTGTGGGTGGCCCATTCAGCTTAATCTTCTCAAAACCCTGTTTTCCACAGGGTTCATTTGAAGTCCTACTTCCTCCATGAGCTCTGTTATATTCCCCAGCAAAAGTAGAAGTGCAATCAGGATGGGAGAAAGGAATGACACAAGGTGTCAACTTCTCATCAGTGGCATGGATGCTGTGCAGCCAACGTAGGCTATCACCTCCCAAAAGCTGCTAAGGAACAAAATCAAAGACAGACTGCAGAGGGGAGAGACAGGCAAGGCACAGAGGTCAGTAATCCAGAAAAGGTGGCCTGAGTCAATCACCAAGACAAGGAGGTCTAGCCACAGACACCAAACTCCAGAGGGTCATACCAAGGAAACCCCTAGGAGAGAAGACTTTGCCACATAGCTAGGTCAATACACGGGAGTCTACATGAGAAAGGAAAAGAAACTGCAGTAGCAAGAACTGCCTGTCCCAACCTTTCCACAGTTTCTAATTTAGAAAGCTGTTAATAATTTTAGTGTGTCCATCTGTTAAACACAAAGATTACGTCTTAAAACTCTCTGTATTCTCCACACCTAACACAATATATAGCTAATAAATACTTGATTTAAATAATAATAAAATATGCTCCCATGTTTTAAAGGCAAGATGCATAGGAAACAGATGATTACAATATCTCCATTTATTTTCAGGAAGTCTGGATTTCATCTGTCTGGTTGGGGTTTAAGATGAACTAATCAGCTACTACGGGATAGACACAAATCTACCTTTTCTCCTTTTAAAACTTCAGAACAAAGCTTCAACTGCCCTACTTCCTTTTGTATCTTAGTTCAAACTCTAAGCACAAGAGAAAAAAAAAGCATAACAAAACAAACTACCTTTCACCAAGACAATAAACCAAGCCCAAAACCCCAAATATCATCCTGTTTTCATGCTATCATGTTTATTAGAAATTGAACCTCAAAAGGAGGGAATAAAAAATTGATCTAGTTCAGTTTCTCAACTTGAGACTTTGCAGCACATGTGCTAAATTGCTTTTTGAGCAAATGGCATGTTGTCCTCATGCTGAGAATCCCTTTAAAATGGCCAAGTCTTTAAAAAACCTTTCTAAGAATATATTTTTCCTTTAATAAAATTTAGGAAAAAAGACCCAAGTTTAAATGAAGACCTATTATGTTAGCTTTATAATCACAATCACCTTTCTTTATTCACTGATTTATGAAGTCCCTAACATAAACAGGGGGAAAAAGTGATAGTTAAAAGTTACAAATAATGTACTATTGGAAATGCCTCAAGTGGAAGCCTAATGTGCCAAAGTAAACATCTGCAACTGAAAAAGGGGCTACTGTATTTTGCATTCTATCAAAAAATAAAAGCTGAAAAACAGGATTAAGCAAGATGGTGGCATGAGAAGTGAGGCAGAAACCTCCTCCCAAAACCACATATAACACAAAAAAACAGCAAATACATCTAATGCTGAAAGAGCAACTGGAAAGAAGACTGCAACAGATGGCCTACATCTGGGAAGAGAGGACCTCACAGAAAAGGGTACAGTAGCAAAGCCACAATCTGGTGGGACCCAAGCCCTCCCCCCACCCCCAGCTCACAGACTAGAGAAAGAGAAATGGAGCAGGGAGAGAGTAGAAGCCCAGGACTGCTAAATACCCACCCCTGGAGATCTACTCAGGGAGCATGAATGCACATTACATGGTTCTCTGGAGATTAGATGGGTTGGAAAACAAAGACAGGCAGATTATTCAAAAAGACTGAGATTCCAGCCACTTGTGGAGAACAGATACCAAAAATAGGCCACTCTAGGACAAAAGAAAGGCGGGCAGAAAGAAAGACTTCCCAACAGCAAGAGGGCTGCTAAAGGGGCAAGGGTTGCACAGAGCTACCTGCTCTGGAAAAAGGATGGGTGGACAAAATCATCCCAGCACACACAGTCCAGCAGGCTGGGAACTTTCAGGAGCTTTATGTACTCCATTCCCATAGCTGGCAATGCAATCAAGGCACCCCTCTATGATACACAGCCTGGTGCTCCTTCCTGCAAACCAGCACTGGTTCACATATCTGCAACCCCAGCATTGCAACAGTCTAGCCGGAGAACGACCCTGCCTATGGCAGCGACAAGTGCATAGTAGCACAGAGGCTTCTACCTGCAGCTGGTAGTGCAGACAGGCAAGGCAGCCGGGAAATAAGAAAGAGCTCTTTCCTCCCGGCAGGCACTGGCACTGCACACCTGTGACCTCTGCCATCACTCCAGGGGCTGGGCAGCTCCAGAGAGTAGAGCTTCTGGGCACTAGAGGGTGCCACCAACACAAAGTTATTATTCCATAGTAATCATTAGAAATATGAAATAGCAAAAGAACCTAGTCCAAACCAAAGTCCCTCAAACACTAGAAAGTGGGCTAAGTGAAACTGAAATTACCAATCTTCCTGATAAAGATTTCAAAATAAAATCATAAACATGCTCATGGAGCTACAGAAAAATATTCAAGACCTCAGGGAGAACTTCAAAAAAGAGATAGAAACTTTGAAAAATACAGTATCTGAAATGAAACATAAATGGGTGAATTTAAAAACAGATTAGATTAAGTAGAGGAGACGGTAAACGAAATACAAATTAGAGAACAGGAATACAAAGAAGCTGAGGCACAAAGAGGAAAAAAAAGGATCTACAGGAATGAAAGAATATTAAGAGAATTGTGTGACCAAACCTAAAGGAACAATATTCACATAAGGGTCCAGAAGAAGAGAGAGAAAAAGGGATAGAAAGTCTCATCGGGAAAATAATTGCTACAAACTTCTCCAATCTGGGGAAGGAAATAGTCTCTCAGGCCATAGAAGTGCACAGATCTCCCAACACAAGAGACCCAAGGATGACAACACCATGACATGTAATAATTAAAATGACAGAGATCAAGGATGAGGACAGAATATTAAAAGCAGCCAGAGAGAGAAAAAAGATCACATATAAAGGAAAACTTACAGATTATTATCAGACTTCTCAGAAGAAACCTTACAGGCCAGAAGGGAGTGGCATGATATATTTAATGCAATGAAACTGAAGGGTCTCAAACCAAGAACACTCCACCCAGAAACATTATTATTTAAATTTGAAACAGCGATTAAACAATTTCCAGGAAAGCAAAAGTTGAGGGAAATTACCTCCCACGAATTGTCTCTACAGTGTATTCTGGAGTGACTGCTATAGATGGAAGTGCTCCTAAGACTAAATAGTTGTCATCAGAGAAAATAAAACCACAGTAAAGGAAGACCAATTAGTTATAAGCAAATGCAAAATTAAATCAACTACTCACAATGTCAGTCAAGGGATGCACAAAGAGTACAGAATATGACACATAATATATAAAGAGTGGAGGAGGATGGAGCTGGAGGATATTATGCTCAGTGAAATAAGCCAGGTGGAGAAAGACAAGTGCCAAATGATTTCCCTCATTTGTGGAGTATAACAACGAAGCAAAACTGAAGGAACAAAATAGTAGCAGACTCAGAGACTCCAAGAAGGAACTAGTGGTTACCAAAGGGGAGGGGTGTGGGAAAGTGGGTGGGGAGGGTTGGAGAAGGGGATTATGGGGTATTATGTTTAGTACACATGGTGTGGGGGATCACAGGGAAAACAGTGTAGCACAGAGGAGGCAAACAGTGAATCTGTGTCAGCTTACTACACGGATGGACAATGACTGAATTGGGGTATGAGTGGGAACTTGATAATATGGGTAAATGTAGTAACTACATTGTTTTTTCATGTGAAACCTTCCTAAGAATGTATATCAATAATACCTTAATAAAAAAAAAGAGTGGAGGAGGAAGAAAAAGAAGGGAGGAAAAAAAAAGAACCTTTAGATTGTGTTTCAAGTAGCTTCATAAGCAAGTTAAGTTAAACTGTTAGATAGTAGAGAAGCTGCTCCTGAACCTTTGGTAACCATGACCCTAAAGCATGCAGTGGCAATAAGTACATATCAATTGATAATCTCCCTAAATGTAAATGGACTGAATGCACCAATCAAAAGACACAGAATTACATAATGGATAAAAAAGCAAGACCCATCTATGTGCTGTCTACAAGAGATTCACTTCAAACCCAAAGCCATACACAGACTAAAAGTGAAGGGATGGAAAAAGATATTTCATGCAAAAATAGGGAGAAAAAAGCAGGAGTTGCAGTACTTTTATCAGACGAAATAGACTTCAAAAGAAAGAAAGTAACAAGAGACAAAAACAAGTAACCAAAGGACACTACATAATGATAAACGCATCAGTCCAACAAGAGGATATAACCATTATAAATATCTATGCACTCAACATAGAAGCACCCAAATATATGAAACAAATACTAAAAGAATTAAAGGTGGAAATAAAACTCAATGCATTCATTTTAGGAGACTTCAAAGGACACCACTGACTCCAAAGGACCTATCAACCAGATGGAAAATAAGTAAGGAGACAGAGGCTGAACAACACATTAGAACAGATGGACCTAACAGACATCTACAGAACACTCCATCCAAAAGGAGCAAGATACACATTCTTCTCAAGTGCACGTGGAACACTCTCAAGAATAGATCACATACTAGGCCATAAAGGGGCCTCAGTAAATTCACGATTGAAATTGTACCAACAAGTTTCTCAGACCACAAAGATATGAAACTAGAAATAAATTACATGAAGAAAGCAAAAAAACCTACAAACACTTGGAGACTTAACGACATTCTCGTAAATAATCAGTGGATCAATGAACAAATAAAAAGAGAGATCAATCATCATATGGAGACAAATGAAAACAACAATGTAACACCGCAAAAATCTGTGGGATGCAGCAAAGGCTGTGCTAAAACGAAAGTACATTGCAATACAGGCTTACCTCATGAAAGAACAGTCCCAAAGGACAGTCTAAACTCACAATTAATGAAACCAGAAAAAGAAGAGCAAATGAGGCCCAAAGTCAGTAGAGGGAGGGAAATAATAAAGATAAGAGCATAAATAAATAAAATCAAGAAGAATAAAACAATAGAAAGCATCAATGAAACCAGGAGCTGGTTCTTCAAGAAAATAAAATACATAAACCCTTAGCCAGACATATCAAGAAAAAAGGAGAGTGGACACATATAAACAGAATAAAAAATGAGAAAGGAAAAATCACTATGGACACCACAGAAATACAAAGAATTATTAGAGAATACTATGAAAAATTATATGCTAAAAATTGGATAACCTAGAAGAAATGGAAAACTTTCTAGAAAAATGCACCCTTCCAAGACTGAACCAGGAAGAAACAAAAAATCTGAACAGACAAATTACCAGCAGTTAAATTGAATTGGTAATCAAAAAACTACCCAAGAACAAAACCCTGGAACAGATGGCTTCACCACTGAATTTTATCAAACACTTAGAGAGGAATTAATACCCACTCTCCTTAAAGATTTCCAAAAAGTAGAAGAGGAGAGAATACTTCCAAACTCATTCTCTAATACCAAAGCCAGGCAAAGACCCACAAAAAAAGAAAATTACAGACCAATATCCTGATGAACTTAGATGCAAAAACACTCAAGAAAATATTAGCAAACTGAATTAAAAAATAAATCAAAAAGATCATTCATCATGAACAAATAGGATTTATTCCAGGGATGCCAGGATGGTACAATATTTGAAAATTCATCACATCATACACCACATCAACCAAAAGGACAAAAATCACATGATCATCTCCACAGATGCTGAAAAAGCATTCGACAAAATTCAATACCCATTCATGATAAAAACTCTCAACAAAATGGGTATAGAGAGCAAGCACCTCAACATGATAAAAGCCATATACAACAAACCCACAAACAATATCATACTTAATAGCAAAAAGCTGAAAGCTTTTCCTCTAAGATTGGGAACAAGACAAGGAGGCCTACTCTCCCCACTTTTATTCAGCATAGTACTAGAGGTCCTAGCCATGGCAATCAGACAACACAAAGAAATAAAAGGCATCCAGATCAGTAAGGAACAAGTTAAACTGTCACTCTTTGCAGATGACATGATGTTGTACATAAAAAACCCTAAAGAATCCACCCCAAAGTGACCAGAACTAATAATTGAATTCAGCAAAGTTGCAGGACACAAAATCAATACACAGATATCCATTGCATTCCTATATACTAACAATGAACAGACAAAAGAGAAATCAGGAAAACAATTCCATTTATAATTGCACCAAAAAGAAAAAAATACCTAGGAATAAACTTAACCAAACAAGTGAAAGACCTACGCCTGAAAACTATAAGACACTCCTAAGAGAAATTAAAGAAGACACCAAAAAGTGGAAATACATCCCATGCTCATGGATAGCAAGAATTAATATTGTCAAAATGGCCATCCTGCCTAAAGCAATCTACAGGTTCAATGTAATCTCTATCAAAATTCCAACAGCATTCGTCAACAAACTAGAAAAAATAGTTCTAAAATTCATATGGAACCACAAAAGACCCCAACAGCCAGAGTAATCCTGAGAAGGAAGAACCAAACTGTCTTGATTGCAGTACAAGTTCTACTACAAAGCCACAGTAATCAAGACAGTTTGGTACTGGCACAAGAACAGACCCATAGATCAATGGAATAGAATAGAGAGTGCAGATATAAACCCAAGCATATATGGTCAATTAATATACAATAAAGGAGCCATGGATATACAATGTGGAAATGACAGCCTCTTCAACAACTGGTGTTGGCAAAAATGGACAGCTACATGCAAGAGAATGAACCTGCATTATTGTGTAACTCCATACACAAAAGTAAACTTGAAATGGATCCAAGATGTGAATGTAAGTCATGAAACCATAAAACTCTTAGAAGAAAACATAGGCTAAAATCCCTTGAATATAAACATGAGTAAATTTTTTCTGAACACATTTCCTCGGGCAAAAGACACAAACCCAAAAATGAACAAATGGGACTACATTAAACTGAAAAGCTTCTGTACATCAGGACACCATCAGCAGAACAAAAAGGGATTCTATGGTATGGAAGAATATATTCATAAGTGATTTACCCTATTAGGGGTCTCAACATACAAAATATATAAAGAATTCATATGCCTTAACACCCAAATATCAAGTAACCCAATTAAAAAATGGGTGGAGAATATGAACAGACACTTCTCCAAAGATGAAATTCAGATGGCCAACAGGCACATGAAAAAATGCTCCACATCACTAATCATCAGGGAAATGCAAATTAAAACCACAATGAGATATCACCTCACACCAGTTAGGATGGCTAACATCCAAAAGACAAGGAACAACAAATGCTGGCAAGGACACGGAGAAATGGGAACCCTCCTACACTGTTGGTGGGAATGTAAATTAGTTCAACCATTTTGGAAAGCAATATGGAGGCTCCTCAAAAACTAATAACAGAAATACCATTTGACCTAAGAATTTCACTCCTAGGAATACCCAAAGAAACAAGATCTCAGAATCAAAAAGACACATGCACCCCTGTTTGTCACAGCTCTATTTACAATAGCCATGATACGGAAGCAACCTTAATGTCCATCAGTAGATGAGTGGATAAAGAAGATGTGGTACATATACACAATGGAATTTATTCAGCCATAAGAAGGAAAAAAATCCTACCATTTGCAACAACTTGTATGGAGCTAGAGGGTATTGTGCTCAGTGAAATAAGCCAGGTGGAGAAAGACAAATACCAAATAATTTCACTCATTTGTGGTGTATAACAAAGAAAAATTGAAGAAACAAAACAAGAGCAGACTCACAGACTCCAAGAAGGGACTAGCAGTTACCAAAGGGAAGTGGGTAGGGAGAGTGGGTGGGGAGGGAGAGAGAAGGGGATTAAAGGGCATTATGAATAGCACATATAATGTATGGGGGTCAGGGGGAAGGCAGTATAGCACAGAGAAGACAAGTCGTTGACTCTATAGCATCTTACTGTGCTGATGGACAGTGGCTGCAATGTGGTTTGCGGGGTGGGGGGGGACTTAATAATATGGGTGAATGTAATAACAACAATGTTGCTCATGTGAAACATTGTATGCCGATGATATCTTAATTTTTTTTAAGTCAGCTGTAATTTTGGAGAGTCTATGGAAAAAACAGAATAGGAAGCCTTCAAAAATGAAAATATGAAAGGAATCTGCATGACATATGTAATACTGGAAATATTATTAACCTGAAGAAAGTGGCCACCCTAAGTTTTATAAATCATTTAAACCAAGATTTCTCAGTTTTAGCACTATTGACATTTTGGAATAGATAATTCTTTGTTGTGGAGGGCTGCCCTGTGCATGGCAGGATACAGCAGAACCTCTGGCCTCACTACTAGATGCCAGTAGTGGCCCCTACTACCCACCTTTGAAAAACAAAAATGCTCCAAACATAGCCAGATGTTCCCTGGAAGACAAAAACACCCCCAGTTGAGCACCACTGATTAAACTTGATAATATTTTCTTTTTAAGTGAAGAATCTTAAAACAACAGACTTAGAAAAATGCAGCAAAGAATCAGTGATGCCAAGGGAACATTACATTAACAAGACAATCAATTTAGACAAGTGATAGAAAAAATAAGCAGGACTAAATATATCTGAAAAATGGAACCATAAGATCTAACCTGCAAGAATAATGGTATACCTAAGAAACCCAGAAAGGCCAGCATCAGTGAAACATCTGAAAAAAAAAATTTTTTTCCTAAATTTTTACCTCGAAAAAAAAAAATCAGTCTGTATGACAAAGTCAATCAGTTTCACTCAGAAACAGCCTGCAAAGAATGATAGCTCCCCTCCCCCCAAAAAAACTATACTTGTCTAAGAACGAAGAAAAAAACTGAAGGAACAAAAGAGCAGCAGACTCACAGAACCCAAGAATGGACTAACAGTTACCAAAGGGAAAGGGACTGGGAAGGATGGGTGGGAAGGCAGGGACAAGGAGGAAAAAGGGACATTACAATTAGCAGACATAATGTAGGGGGGCACGTGGAGGGCTGTACAACTCAGAGAAGACAAGTAGTTATTCTATAGCATCTCACTATGCTGATGGACAGTGACTGTAATGGGGCATGTGGGGGGGACTTGATGAAGTGGGGAGTTTAGTAACAATAATGTTGCACATGTAATAGTAGATTGAAGATACCAAAAAAAAAAAAAACTATACTTGTCAAGTATTTATCATTTAAAGGATAAGATTTTTACAAACTTCCAAGGAGTCAGTACTAATTTGGAAAACTGATGATATACTTATGTGTCTTTGAATGTGAAGACTAGCTTAGAACTTTCTGTATCCCCCACAATTAGAAGTATAGAGACTCAATAAACATTTGATTTAATAAATAAAATGTGCCTTCATGTTCTAAAAGGTTTTAAATAAGACATTTCAAAATGTGGTGGTACGAATGAATTTGGACATCTCACCTGGAAATAAGAGCTGTATGGAGAAACCCAGACAGAGCTCAGCAGAAATATTGGAGTGAGAAAAGTAAAGGTCAGAGAGTTGAAAAGAACTGAGTTAAATCCCAGCTGTACTGGTCTTAGATGTGCGACTTTGGTCCCATTACTCTGTTGTTCTCTACAAAAGGAGTATAATAATCCTCCCTCAAAGGACAGTTAACTACATAAATAAAGCACAGGTACTAAGAAAATTAAATCAGCTCTGCTTGAACTCCCCCTCCAGTAGACATGGCATCTGACCACAAGTGCAGTATCGACCCAAGTTAACTTTTCTCTTTGAAATCAGAAAGAGAAAAATCCCAAATCATTGCAGACCTAAAACAAAGTGTCAACAAAGTCCCTCGCCAACAATAATAATGCAAAAACATCAAGGAACACACACAAAAAAATAGACATTTGAGAATATGTGGATACAATATTAATACAATACTATCAATACAAAGTCAATAGGAAAGTTGGTAATCTTTTAAGGAAACTCTAAGGTATGAAGAGAAAATTATGGCTAAATAAAGCATAACATTAACTTTTCTATAAATTATTTTAAACTTTACTTAGTTAATTGTATAATTCATTAATAATTTTTTTAAAAAACAATACTATACATCTGTGATAGTGCTTTTTCAAAAAAGAAGATTGAATAACCTAAAAATATTTGGTAAAATTATCTCCTAACTTTGTTTTTAAAAACTATTAAGCCAAAGGTTACTTCTGAGGTCATGGAAATATTCTATTTCTTAATGGAGGTGTTGGTTACACAGGTGTATACATCTGTCATAACTCATCAATTCTTCATTTAAGATCTTGCATTTCACTATATGTGAAAATACTATGTATGTATATAAGCACACATATATGTATATATATGTATATGTATATATACAAATGTATATATTTTTGTGTGTGTATATATATACATATACACACATATTTGTTTAAATATTTTTAAATATAACTGTACATTTTTGTGATCCAGATCTTTTTCTTCTCCCTCAAACTGGCCTATTTTTTTTGAAAGAAAATTTTTTTTTAATTTTTCTAACTCTCCAAAATTATGGTTACTAGACTCCCCCTATTATCAAGTACCCACCACATACCCCATAGCAGTCACTGTCCATCAGTACAGAAGAATGTTATAGAATCACTTCTTGTCTTCTCTGTGTTATACTGCCTTCCCCATATCCCCCCACCCCACCCCACACCCGCTACATTATGTGTGCTAATTGTAATAGCCCTTTTTCCCCCTTTTCCCTCCCTTCCCATCCATCTTCCCCAGTCCCTTTCCCTTTGGTAATTGTTAGTCCATTCTTGGGTTCTGTGAGTCTGCTGCTTTTGTGTTCCTTTAGTTTTTTCTCTGTTCTTACACTCCACATATGAGTGAAATCATTTGGCACTTGTCTTTCTCCGCCTGGCTTATTTCACTGAGCATAATGCCCTCTAGTTCCATCCATGTTGTTGCCAATGGTAGGATTTGTTTTCTTATGGCTGAATAATATGCCATTGTGTATATATACCCATCTTCTTTATCCATTCATCTACTGATGGACACTTAGGTTACTTCCATTTCTTGGCTATTGTAAATAGTGCTGCGATAAACATGGGGTGCATATATCTTTTTCAAACTGGGCTGCTGCATTCTAATGGTATATTCCTAGGAGTGGAATTCCTGGGTCAAATGGTATTTCTATTTTGAGTTTTTTGAGGAACCTCCATATTGCTCTCTACAATGGTTGTACTAATTTACATTCCCACCAGCAGTGTAGGAGGGTTCCTCTTTCTCCACCTCCTCGCCAACATTTGTTGTTGTTTGTCTTTTGGATGGCGGCCATCCTAACTGGTGTAAGGTGATATCTCATTGTGGTTTTAATTTGCATTTCTCTGATGACTAGTGATGTGGAGCATCTTTTCATGTGCCTGTTGGCCATCTGAATTTCTTCTTTGGAGAAGTGTCTGTTCAGCTCCTCTGCCTATTTTTTAATTGGTTTATTTGCTTTTTGTTTGTTGAGCTCCATGAGTTCTTTATATAATTTGGATGTCAACCCCTTATTGGATATGTCAGTTATGAATATATTCTCCCATACTGTAGGAAGTATTTTTGTTCTACTGATGGTATCCCTTGCTGTACAGAAGCTTTTTAGTTTGATATAGTCTCATTCATTCATCTTTGCTTTTGTTTCCCTTGCCTGAGGAGATATGTTCATGAAGAAGTTGCTCATGTTTAAATCCAAGAGATTTTTGCCTATATTTTTTTCTAAGAGTTTTATGGTTTCTTGACTTACATCCAGGTCTTTGATCCATTTTGAGTTTACTTTGGTGTATGGGGTTAGACAGTAATCCAGTTTCATTCTCTTACATATAGCTGTCCAGTTTTGCCAACACCAGCTGTTGAAGAGGCTGTCATTTCCCCATTGTATACTCATGGCTCCTTTACCAGATATTAACTGACCATATATTCTTGGGTTTATATATGGGCTCTCTATTCTGTTCCACTGGTCTGTGGGTCTGTTCTTTTGCCGGTACCAGATTACTGTAGCTTTGTAGTAAAGCTTGAAGTCAGGGAGCATAACCCCCCTGCTTTATTCTTCCTTCTCAGGATTGCTTTGGCTATCCGGGGTCTTTTGTGATTCCACATGAATTTTAGAACTATTTGCTCTAGTTCATTGAAGAATGCTGTTGGTAATTTGATAGGAATTGCATTGAATCTGTAGATTGCTTTAGGAAGGATGGCCATTTTGACAATATTAATTCTTCCTAGCCAAGAGCATGGGATGAATTTCCATTTATTCTTGTCCTCTTTAATTTCTCTTTAGAATGTCTTGTAGTTTTCAGGGTATAGGTCTTTCACCTGTTTGGTTAGGTTTATTCCTAGGCATTTTATTCTTCTGAAGCAATTGTGAATGGAATTGTTTTCCTGATGTCTCATTCTGCTAGTTCATCGTTAGTGTATAGGAATGCAACACATTTCTGTGTATTAATTTTGTATTCCACAACTTTGCTGAATTCAGATATTAGATCTAACAGTTTCAGAGTGGATTCTTTAGGGTTTTTTATGTACAATATCATGTCATCTGCAAACAAGGACAGTTTGAGCTCCTCCTTGACAATCTGGATGCCTTTTATTTCTTTGTGTTGTCTGATTGCCATGGCTAGGACCTCCAGTACTACGTTGAATAAAAGTGGGGAGAGTGGGCATCCTTGTCTTGTTCCCGATTTTAAAGGAAAAGTTTTCAACTTCTCGCTGTTAAGTATAATGTTGGCTGTGGGTTTGTTATATATGGCCTTTATTATGTTGAAGTATTTGCCCTCTATACCTATTTCGTTGAGAGTTTTTATCATAAATAGATGTTGAATTTTGTATAATGCTTTTTCAGCATTATGGAGATGATCATGTGGTTTTTGTCCTTCTTTTTATTGATGTAGGGGATGATGTTGATGGATTTTTGAATGTTGTACCATCCTTGCATCCCTGGGATGAATCCCACTTGATCATGATGGATGATCTTTTCAATGTATTCTGAATTCAGTTTGCTAACATTTTGTTGAGTATTTTTGCATCTATGTTCATCAGGGACATTGGTCTGCAATTTTCTATTTTTGTGGTGCCCTTGCCTGGCTTTGGTATTAAAGTGATGTTGGCCTCTTAGAATGAGTTTGAGAGTATTCCCTCCTCTTCTACTTTTTGGAAAATTTTAATGAGGATGGGTATTAGGTCTTTACTAAATGTTTGATAAAATTCAGCAGTGAAACCATCTGGTCCAAGTGTTTTGTTCTTAGGTAGTTTTTTGATTACCAATTAGATTTCTTTGCTGGTAACTGGTCTATTCAGATTGTCTGTTTCTTCCTGGGTCAGCTTTGGAAGGTTGTATTTTTCTAGAAAGTTGTCCATTTCTTCTAGGTTATCCAGTTTATTACCATATAATTTTTCATAGTATTCTCTCATAATTCTTTGTATTTCTGTGGTGTCTGTAGTGATTTTTCTTTTCTCGTTTCTGATTCTATTTATGTGTGTAGACTCTTTTTTTCTTGACAAGTCTGGCTAGGGATTTATCCCTTTGCTTATTTTCCAAAAGAACCAGGTCCTGCTTTCATTGATTCTTTATATTGTTTTATTCCTCTCAATTTTATTTATTTCTGCTTTAATCTTTATTATGTCCCTCCTTTTATTGACTTTGGGCCTCATATGTTCTTTCTTTTCTAGTTTCATTAATTGTGAGTTTAGACTGTTCATTTGGGATTGTTCTTCTTTCCTGAGGTAGGCCTGTATTGCAATATATTTCCCTCTTAGCACAGCTTTCGCTACATACCACAGATTTTGTGGTGTTGAATTATTGTTGTCATTTGTCTCCATATGTTGCTTGATCTCTGTTTTTATTTGGTCATTGATCCACTGATTATTTAGGAGCATGTTATTAAGCCTCCATGTGTTTGTGGGCTTTTTCCTTTTCTTTGTGTAATTTATTTCTAGTTTCATACATTTGTGATCTGAGAAGCTTGTTGGTACAATTTCAATCTTTTTGGTTTACTGAGGTTCTTTTTGTGGCCTAATATATGATCTATTCTTGAAAATGTTCCATGTGCACTTGAGAAGAATGTGTATTCTGTTGCTTTTAGATGGAGTGTTCTGTAGATGTCCATTAGGTCCATCTGTTCTAGTATGTTTTCAGTGCCTCTGTCTCTTTACTTATTTTCTGTCTGGTTGATCTGTCCTTTGGAGTGAGTGGTGCGTTGAAGTCTCCTAAAATGAATGTGTTGCATTCTATTTCCCCCTTTAATTCTGTTAGTATTTGTTTCTCGTATGTAGGTGTTCCTGTGTTTGGTGCTTAGGTATTTATAATAGTTATATCTTTGTTGGGCTGACCCTTTTATCATTATGTAATGTCCTTCTTTGTCTCTTGTGACTTTCTTTGTTTTGAAGTCTATTTTGTCTGATACAAGTACTGCAACTCCTGCTTTTTTCTCACTATTAGTTGCATGAAATATCTTTTTCTATCCCCTTACTTTCAGTCTGTGTATGACTTTGGGTTTGAAGTGAGTCTCTTGAAGGTAGCATATAGATGGGTCTTGATGTTTTATCCATTCATTAACTCTATGTCCTTTGATTGGTGCATTTAGACCATTTACATTTAGGGTGATTATTGATAGGTATGTACTTATTGCCATTGCAGGCTTTTACCAAAGGTTCAAGGACAATTCCCTTACTATCTAACAGTCTAATTTAACTTATTTTGTATATGATTACAAACTCAACCTAAAGGCTCTTTTTTTCCTCCTTTTTCTTCCTCCTCCATTCTTTGTATGTTATGAATCATATTCTCTACTCCTTGTCTTCCCTTGAATGACATCTGTTTAGTCTTAGGAATACTTCCATCTATAGGAGTCCCTCCAAAATGCCCTGTAGAGGTGTTTTGTGGGAGGTAAATTCTCTCAGCTTTTGTTTATCTGAAAATTGTTTAATCCCTCCCTCAAATTTAAACAATAGCCTTGCCGGGTAGAGTATTCTTGGTTCAAGACCCTTCTGCTTCATTGCATTAAATATATCATGCCACTCCATTCTGGCCTGTAAGGTTTCTGTTGAGAAGTCTGATGATAGCCTGATGGGTTTTCCTTTGTATGTGATCTTTTTTCTCTCTCTAGCTGCTTTTAAAAGTCTGTCTTTATCCTTGATCTTTGCCATTTTAATTATTATATGTCTTGATGTTGTCTTCCTTGCATTCCTTGTGTTGGGAGATCTGTGCACCTCCATGGCCTGAGAGACTATCTCTTTCCCCAGATTGGGGAAGTTTTCAGCAACTACCTCCTCAATGACACTTTCTATCCCTTTTTCTCTCTCTTCTTCTTCTAGTACCCCTATAATGCGAATATTGTTCCGTTTGGATAGGTCACACGTTCTCTCAATATTCTTTCATTCTTAGAGATCCTTTTCTCTTTCTGTGCCTCAGTGTCTTTGTATTCCTCTTCTCCTATTTCTATTCCATTTACCGTCTCTTCTACTACATCTAATCTGCTTTTAAATCCCTCCATTGTATGTTGCATTTCAGATATGGTATTTCTTAATAATTGAATCTGCATCTTAAATTTGTTCCTGAGTTCTTGAATATTTTTCTTTACCTTCATAAGCATGTTTATAATTTTTATTCTGAACTCTCTTTCTGGAAGATTTGTGAGTTTGGTTTCATTTGACCCTCTTTCTGGGGTTTGTGAGATTCTGGTCTGAACCATGTTCTTTTGATGTTTCATATTTCTGTGTGGTGCCCACTACTGTGCCGAAA
Source organism: Phataginus tricuspis (assembly GCA_029783875.1). NCBI lineage: Eukaryota > Metazoa > Chordata > Mammalia > Pholidota > Manidae > Phataginus > Phataginus tricuspis. Next base: position 59,732,786 of record JAQQAC010020896.1, read on the forward strand.
CTCCAGTCTCTGGAGCTACTCAGCCCCTAGAGTGAGGTTGGGGGACGTAGGGGAGTGGAGCTGGTGCCTGGGGAGAGGAAAGATCTGTTTCCTGCTTCCCATCTGCGGTGCCTCTCTCCAGTGTCAGAGGCAGTGGGCCAAGCACACACGGGTAATCTTCTGTGCTTTGCGTCTCTAGCTGTTGTAGGCAGAGACTCCCTCTGGCTGGCCTGATGCCTGTGCAGTGACTGCGGGTTTGCGAGCAGGTGCTTGCAGGCCAGTACGAAGGCTAGGCAGGCTGTGTGTCACACTGGGGGGCCTCAGAGCTGAGTAGGCAGTCAGGAGGATGGAGCACCTGAAGTTCCTCAAAGTTCCCAACCAGCTGGGCAGAGCGCACCCAGGCAACCTTGTCCAGCTCTCCCCTCTCCCGCACAGCAAGCTCCATGCAAACCCCATCTCTTTAGCAGCCCTCTCACTGCTAGGGAGCCTCTCAGACTCCCTGCCTTTTCTCTGACACAGAGCGGCCAAGTGTGGATCCCCTCCTCCACAAACAGCCAGAATGTCAATTTCGCAAGCACTCTGCCTGTCCAACCTCCCCAACACCCAGGGCACCACACAATATAGGATTCTTCTCACAAAGCAGATGTCCAGGGCTAGGTGTCCTGCAGTTCCAGGCTTTCACCCCCTCCCGTGCTCTGTTTCTCTTCCTCCCGCTAGTGAGCTGTGGTGGGGGAAGGGCTTGGTTCCCGCCAGATTAAGGCTCTAGTACATTACCCTGTTTCTTGAGGTCTGCCCTTTTCCTAAGTTCTGTATGCAGTCTGGTTCAGCGTTCTTTCTTGTTGCTGTCTGAAGGTTAGTTGTATTTATTAACTATATTTTTGTACTATTTGTGGTTTTGGGAGAAGCTCTCTGTCTCACCTCTCACACTGCCATCTTGAATCTCTTCTGATCAAACTGGCCTATTTTTTAAGCCATTTGATTAAGGTAAAAAATAAAATTTAAAAGAAAGAAAGAGAAGGAGACAGAGACAGAGAAAGGAAGGAAGGAAGGAAGGAAGGAAGGAAGGAAGGAAGGAAGGAAGGAAGGAAGGAAGGAAGGAAGGAAGGGAGGAAAGTTATTTCACAGAAACCATATAAATAAGAAAAAAAGTAAAGAATGAGAATAGCCTTAACTCCCAAGACCAATGACTATATTAAAAGATAATATCTCACTTTTGTTATTTTTTATTGTTATTGTTATTTTTAATTGTTGTCTGCAAGAAAAACATTTACGTCTAAGTTATATTAATAGTGGTTCTTACATATTTGGAAGTTAGATAAGGGAATCTTTGAGTCAGAGTAGGAAATACATATAAACATATGCAGGAAATTTTGGAATACAATTCCAGATAGCTTATAGGCCAGCTAAAAACTTTTCAGCCAAAAGTTACCAAATGGCCAAAGCCCTGGTCATAACTGTATGACTATCAGAGAAAGATAGGTTATTATCCTGGTAGTCAATAGAGGTGATTTGTTAGTACACATTAATAATAGAAATAAATATGGTTACTATAGACTGAAAATAAAGGTTAACAATGAAACCTAGTGATACTGAATGTATCTGAACCTGCACAGTAAGACCATACATAAAAGAAAAATTGACAAAAATGCAACAAGAAATTAAATGAAATTATAAGTAACAGACAAATATTCAAATAGATTGTTTTTAAAAAAAAGAAAATTAAGGAATAAATGATCAAGGGAATAATAGTAAATGTTAAGAGATACCAGTCACATTTTAAAATTAAACATTAGCTCAGGTTGCTGTACTTTCTTTTCAAGAAATTTAGAAAAGAAACAAACTTAAATAGATTTTCAAATGTAAATTTTAAAATCACAAAGATGCAAATAAATAAAATTAAAAAAGAATAGAATTGAAAAGTTGGCTTTTCAATAATTAGCTGCTTGAAAATAGCCTGTGATCTTTCTTCAGTTACCTCAGCAGCCTTATTGCCTCCTGTCCCAGTCAAATCAAGGTACCACAAAAAATGAACTCTTTTTAATGACTCACTCTTAAAGATGAATGAATAGCCAAGAATTGCCAGGTATTTGAAGACAAGTTCTAATAAATAAGAGATCAAGACAAATTCTGAGGAGAAATAATTTTCAACATCATGCTCTGTATATGAGGATAAAATTAAGTTATTTCCAGACATACAAAGTCTATGCAGACTCCTAGGCACCCTTCCTCTAGAAGCTAATTAGGAATGTGCTCCACTCAAATAATGGAATAAACCAAGAAAAAGGAAAACTCAGCACAGCAGAGAGAATTTCTTAAGAAAGAATTCTTCATATTGTGTCAAAATGAATCACATTTATCAAAACAAATGTGTAACAGGATCTAAAGGCAACCAGTTCTAATTGAAAAAGGAAAACGAGAAGGTGGCTGGCTGGATTGCTCTAGGAAAGAAATAAGATGAACTAGCAGATTATCTTAAATATTTTATTATGTGGAAAGCTGTATTGAGAGTCACTTTACAAAAAAGAATCAGCCATAGATTCAAAACATGTAAAACAAAGCAAATGAAAATATAAAACTATTATTAACTCCAAAAAAACTTAGCAATTGCATAAGAAATGCAACTGAAGTATAAACTTTATTTATACACACTATATATGCATACATACTATATTTTAGAATGTTTAAACTGTATACAGTGTATATACAGTTTATAGTATACATTATAAACTGTACACACATATATACTATAAATAATATAGTATAAATAGTGTGACCATATGATTATATATACACAGTATATCAGTTTGTAAAAAAGTCATCCTAGAGTTGAGACACTCAAGTTCAAGTTTAATTTAAGTGGTTATATTAAGTCCAAAAACACTGGGTAATGGTTAGTAGGAAGGAAACCTGTCCTGTGAGGCTTTGGTTGCAATTACTTCCTCGCATCCTATCCCATGTGCTTCATGAGGGCTTTGATCACATGTTCCCAAAAGGATTGAGGACCTAAAATACATTTCTTATTACTCTGGTAATCCCCACATTGCTGTATATATAGCATATAACCCAAAATTTTAATTATAAAAACAGGAAATTTGGAAAAAGCTATGCAATTGATGGGGATAGGAAGGAGGAAATTAGTATCTTACTCAAAGGAATACAAGAAGAAAACCCATCATTCATAAAATAACATCATTGTAAGCATTCCCAAGGATAAGTATGCATGCTCATTACCAAGTAATCCAGGAGCAAAAAATTCTATTACATAACTCATATTTTACCTTTCTTAATCTTTGGGTGATTAACATTGGAAAAAAGTTGATTTCTGGGCCACTCCACAAACAAATAGTTTCCCAGCAGAAAGAGACAAGTAAATAAGCCTAAGCATGTGATGGACTTGGAAAGCCAATGAATCTTAACAAATTTGTAGTTGAATTATTGAACTGTTAAAACTCCACATTTAAACAGAGAAGATTTGGATGGATAAGTGAGCTTTTGTTACCTTTGTTTCTTTGCTAATTTTGTTTGTTGCAACTGCTTGTTGCCATGAGCCCCAAAAGTTATGACACTGCAGTTCACACTGAATAATTTTATTTGGAAAACAAAGTTTCACTTACACAGTTGAGATTCATCAGTTACATGATTTATTTACTAAACTACTGATCTTTTTTATTTTTAGATAAACCATGAAATGTTGCTTCATTAGAGAATATTTTCACTGATTCATTCAACAAATATTTGTTGAGTACCATATGATGTGGGCTACTATATACTATGTACTCTAGGCTCTATGCTAGATGCTAAAAATATAGCAGTGCAAAACAGAATTTACAATCTAGTAGGTTAGTTAGACAATTAAGTAATTAAATAAACAATTATAATAGGATGACTTAAGTGCTTGGAACCCATATAATAGAAGTACTCAACATATCCTAGGATTCAGGAATGGGGAGAGATTAGTCAAAGACGTTTCCTAAAGGAAGTGATATTGAGAGGAACTTGAGGAATGACTAGAAGTTATTCAAGCTGGATGGACATGAGGCAAAGAGTCTGAAGAAGGTCAGAGGCCAAAGAAAGCAATGAGGAGGCCACTGCAACAATGGAAGGAAAAATGATAGTGGACTAGACTTGAATGATGGCAGTAGTGTTAAAGAAAATGAGATGGATCTGAGAGCTATTAAGGGGTGGAACTGGTAGGATTTCAATATTTAGATGTGTAAGATGAGGAAGAACAAGCAATGAACACAGCTCCTGGACAACTTGGTGCATGGTGTGTGTCTTCCACTGAGCCAAGGGCACATGGGAGAGGAAGGATGAGTAGGGAAATAATAATGCAGTTCTGAAAATGTTGAGTTTGAGATACACAGCAGACATTCAATCAGAGATTTCAGTAGGCAGTTAGAATATAGGGTCTGAGCTGCAGATATAGATTTGGAAGTCATTATCTTGGAGCAGACAGTTGAAACGATGTGTTTAGATAGATCTCCCAGGAAGTCTATAGAGTGGGAAAAGGAAGGACCAAAGGACAGTCCCCTGGGGCCTAACAACCCTTAGGAAATTAGGCAAGGAAGGAGAGCAAGAAAGAAGATTGAGAAAGAACAAAAAGGAGAGAATTATAAAGAATCAGATGTCACAGAGGTCAACTGGATTTAACAAATATTCATTGAGTGCCTACTATGTGTAACATATGTGCTATTGGGTAATGAGGATAGAGCACTGAAAAACACAGACCCAGTTATTATCACCAAAAAGAGAAAAAGTGGCCATGGAATTTGGGAAGATTTTTTTGCAAACTGCTTTTGCAAATTTTTTTCTCAAACTGCTTTTGCAATATCAGTTTCACTGGAGAGAGTGATGCTGGGGTTCTTGTTTGAGGATGAACTAACAAACACCCAAGGTAGGAGAGCCAGGGTAAAGGCTTTCATTCAGAAATAAAGTGAGAGGAAAGAGTTCCTGGCTCATGCCAGGAGGGGACAAGAGAGCCCGGGGTGGTGCATTATCTAGGGGTTTTACAGGCAGATGAGAATTTTTTGAGAACATGAAAAAAAAGGCTTAGGGATGTGGACTTGTACCACCTGCCCTGCCCTCAAGGTGGTACAGTTTCCATAGGGACTTTACATTGTTACATTGCTTTGACTGTAAATATCCTGCCTTGCTTTTTTCCGGAGGCCCTCACCCTACTCTGACTACACCCACAGTCCCTGTCTCAAGAGGAGGTGAGAAGCCAGGGTATAGTGTATGTACTGAGGAGAGACTGAGAGGCAAGGAAGTGTAACTAGCAACTGAAAACAACCCTTATAAATAGTATGACCATGAAGAGAGGCATGTATAAAAAACAGTGACCAGAGAGGACAGGTAGCTGAGGATGAGGGGTTATTTTGTTGGTTTTATTTTGTTTTTTAATTATCTGAGAGACTTGAACATGCTTATATGCAAAAAGAATGTGCCATGGAAAAGAGATTAATAGTACTAGAGGAAAAAAAAGCATGTGTGAGTAAAATTCCAGTATTTCCAGAATTTCTCACCTGGCTTTCATGCATCTCCATACAATGGGTGCTTCCAGGGGGAGGAGAGGAGTAGCCCATCTCCATATCAATAGGTAATTACAAGGGCAAGTGAGGGCTTATCTGGACCAGAGAGGTTGGGTGGGGGATTCTTCTGCAGCTGGGTGGTGAGAGACACAGGAGAGCAGAAGTAGATTGCTTATATCCCAAAATATATTCAGGGATGGGAGAAGTACACACACAGTATACTCCTTTGGGGGTAAATGCCTTATCCCCAATGGTATTTGGACTTTCTTCACTCTAATTGCCTAACCCCCATAGCCATCTGTCATAGCAGGGGGCCCAGGAAAATGCTCAGGATTGCCATAAATCAGAGAACATTCAACTCCTGTGTCCACCAGTGCCAGGACACATTGCACATTCACAGGGGACCAATGAATTGCTAATTCTACATGTGGCCTCTAGTCCCCACCATGTCCCTCATGGTGGGGGCCTTGACCCTCCCCTCAGTCAAACTGAGACACCCAATCATCATCCTGTGGGGGTAAGGACCCAGGTGGAGCCTGAGTACCGTCCCCAGGTATTCTTGCAGGGACACAGGCCAGATATGGGGCTTTGCCTCCAACTCCACATCCTAGACCTCAGTGGCTGGAACTGCTGCTCTGGTTCTAACAAGATCCTATTGGGTTGCCCATCAAGTTTTTCTTTCACTACCCCTGCTTTTATCAAATCAGTCCACATCTGAGTCCTTGAGACCTTCACAGGGCATTTTACACCTCTCTCTTCAGTCATAGCCCAGACTTCCTTCTGTGCTCTTATTGTTTCAACCTCCTCCAGATCTGCTAAAGTACAAGTAGCCTCACTTATTAGTTGTCCTATGTAGGGGGAAAGGATAGTCACTGGGGATCCAAAGAAAGATGGGAGAGCTGTATGGAGCACCATATTTCTCATTCCTACTGTAAACAACTCCTCATCAGGGCCCTGGGGGTCCATACCGTAGATGATATTTTTCATGCCCAGCTCCTGTAACACCTGCTGGAGCTTTGCATATGTTTTTCAGCTAATGGATAAGTATGGTAAATCACCCTGATTAGGCCAAACTTCCCTGATGGCTGCTGTCAGCCAATTCAGAAGCACCTGATTCCCTGAGCTGTGACAGGCACTTTGCAACTGCTGCGGGAGAGAAGGGCAAGTCAACAGAGAGGCCAGTCTACTCATTTCAGAACTTGACATAACAATGTTTTACACCCCCATATCCCAGAGACACAAAAGCCATGTAGGCAGAGGTTCCAGTGGCTTCTGCCAATAACAGATGCTCATGTCCTCAAGCTCATCCTGGGTATAGGGGCAGAGCATGGCATGCTCCACAACCTGGGGAGGGGTTGGCTCCTTCCCCTGAGAAGCCCGTGGTTGTTGCATTTTTACTTTATTAATTATGAGTGGGTGGCCTTTAATACAGGAGAGGCTGGTACCTCAGGCAGTGGCCTCGGCAACAGATCAGCCCTCATCCTCTCCTGACATCTCCTCTACCATCTCCAGGGCTGAAGGCACCACTCTTTCCTCCCCCTCCACCATGGCCTCCTACAACGCAGAATCTCTGGCTGCCTCCTCCCTTGCGGCTAACTTATCTTCCAGGAGCACAACTCGTCTTTTCAATAACTGTCTCTCTTTCTTAAGGGCATCCCATAGGTCTTCACTAAGCTCCTCCAAGTGATACCAAAATGTGTCTCTCTCCTGCCAAAGTCTCTCTCTCCCCAATAACCCTCTCCCTCTCCTCGGTAACACTTTCCAGTATCTCGACGAAAAGAGATCCTACAATCCCAGCTGCTACATGGCCATTCAGGGCCTCTAAACAGTCTTCTATCTGACCGAAGGCTAATTCTGCAGCTTCTGATGTCTCCACCCTTCCCCAATTCTGTTGAAGGACCCATGCCTCTAAGAGGTGCTTTACCCTAGACCACTTCCCCACTAGGGCTCCTCAATTGGAAGTCCTATGTATAGGGGGTTCCCAAGTAAAGCTGCACCCTCTACTGCTGCAGCCACTGGGGCCTTCCCACCATCCCTAGAGGCAGCCTGCCCAAGGGTTGCACCCATGTAGACAGATTTCGGGTTCAGAGGTCTTGCCAACTACCACCAGATGCAACTCCGGGGGGAAAATCCTGGGGCAAAATACCTTTGAAACTGAAATCAGTCAAAAGGAGAAATAAAGTGGGAGAAACCCACTTATTTCTTGCAAGCAGTCGTCCCACATCTCTCCAGACCTGGCTGCAGAAGGAGAGCTCCACCCAACCTATCTGATCTAGATAAGCCCTCACTAGCCCATGTAATTACCTATTGCTATGGAGATGGACTACTTCTCTCCACCCCTTGGAAAAACCTATTGATATAGAGATGCACTAAAGCCAGGTGAGAGATTCTGGAAATATTGCGATTTTACCCATGCCAGCCCTCACCAAATTCTAAACAATAAGGTGACCGAATCACCTTTCTGCCTCCTTCTGCCTAGACTCTCTTGGGGCAGGAGTGGTTCCTCAGTTTTTTCCCCACATTCCCAGGGCACTAGCACAGAATAGGGCAAGAAGGAAAGGAGGGAATCCTGCCTTATATCCCTGGTACCTGATTAGGTGTACACACACACACACACACACACACAGAAACAAAAAAAAAAAAAAAAAAAAAAACCTGTGCGATAAGTCTGTGTGGATTTTTACATCAAAATCTTAAGATTCCAAGCCTGCCTATAAATACATTCTCAGGCCACCCTCTGCATTGTCCAGGGGAGAAAAGAATATGCTTTCAAGAGTTAGACCCATCCTCCAAAGGGAAAGATCAAAGCTAAGTCTCAAAAGATCACATCAGCGTAAGCCCTACTTTGGAATCTGCTTACTCGTGTCCATTCTTCTTCAGACTGAGGCTGAGAGCCTGCCAAAGATTGCCAGCATCACGTGGGTGATTCCCAGCAGTGTACACGTTATCCTAACCTCACTTCTGTTGTGGTGTGTCCTTACATTACTTATTATACGTATGCCCCTGTATGGCTTTCTTTTCTTCTAAAATTTTTTTTCTTAATAAAAAGGACCTTTTCATTATAGAAAATTCCAAAAAAAAAATACTTGGCTAAGTATTAGAAATCAGCCCAGTAACTCCAAAATTTTGTTTTCTGATTCTCTCCAGAGAATAAAAAAGTGAAGTTCAATCTTATTTTGTGGGTGAATTAAGTTCTGAAATTTTCCTTGAAGCTTTATTATCCCTATTGTTCAGAAAGGAAAGAAAAAGAAAAAAATGTGGATCCAGATTAGAATAAGGGCAAAAGAGAGGAAAACCCTAAACCTGAAAGACAGAAATGATTGGCAGGTATTGAGAGTGGGAGAAACGTATTCAAGAGATCAGGAGTACAGAATTCTACATTCTACAGAAGATATTTCCACATAAAATTTTAAATAAAGTTTTGAAATTTAACAGGGATATGATGAAGCCATCATGTAGTTTCAAGATATCATTAGAAAATAAGCTTGGTGATTGTAGGAAGTTTGCCTTGTTCATTCCTATATCTTCAGTACATAGAATAATGCCTGTATCAGATGATTCTCAGTAAATATTCACTTAGTAAATGAATGAACTATTTATTTAATCTTTTAGAGAAGCAAAGGACCCTTCTGCAATGCAAATCATCATCCTCTTTCTTACACAATTTGCAAATCTGGATCTTAATACATCAACAAGAGAAACTTGGAGGAATAGTAAACCAAGTCAAATGAAGTTTATTTTACTGAATGGAATGATCTCATAAAATGTAAATTCCAGGAAGACAGAAACCTTGAATGTGTTTATTATATATTTCAATGGATATATTAATAAAACCAGAGCTCAAGAGCACTTGTCTATGGTTTCTGGAATTGTGGTCTTTTAACAGATGATAAAATCTTTGCATTTTAAGATGGCATTTTAGCTGTTTATCAAAGAGTTTAAATTCATCTGATTTGACAGCTATCATAGCAAGCTGGTTGGCATGAGTTGTGGAATGAAAGACTTCCACTCATTTTAGAAAAATGAACAGTATCATGTCACAGTCCACAATAAAACTGGTAGAATGATCCATCAATTCATCCTTGACAAAATTCTCTGCTCCCTTGGCCCAGACACCCAGATTTCAGGAGTCATCACTGGATACTAAAGTCAATAAATTAGCAGATTTCTGGATGCTTTCATCTCAAAATTGTTTCTTGAGGCAAGTTCTACAGGTTATATTAGTTTTCTGTTGGTAACAAATTACCACAGACTTGGTGACTTAAAACATCAGAAATGTATTCTCTCAAAGTTCTGGAGACCAGAAGTCCAAATCAAGGTGTCAGCAAGGTTTGGTTCCTTTTGAAGGTTCTGAGGGACGATATAGTCTATGCCTCTTTCCTAGTTTCTGGTGGCTCCTTGGCTTGTAGACATCACTCCAATCTCTGCCTCCTTCTATACATTGCCTTCTTATCTGTGTTTTCTCCTCTGTGTTTCTTCTCTTCCTGTCTTCTAAGAATATTTGTCATTGGATTTAGGGCTCATCCTAAATTGTCACAAAATTCTTAACTTAATTGCATCTACAAAGACTCTATTTTCAAATAAGGTCATATTCACAGGTTTTAGTTAGACATATCTTTTGGGACCACTATTCAGTCCACTACAAGGGCCAATGCAAGGTTAAAGTTTAAACAAAATGTGCAGTTCTTATGAGGCAGCTAATAACCAAAATAGGTCTTTGCAGGGGAAGAGAGGAAAAGATGTTTTGTTTTGTTTTGTTTTGTTTGGCATGAGGTTGCAACTCTGATTTTTTATTTTCTAAATAGAAAAAGTAGAAAAGTAAGTGCCATATTACTCAATTAATTATGATGAACCAATATCATAGTCCCTTGAGGGGCACCCAAGTTAAGGGGAGGGGGCCTAACCATAGAAGTAAGTAGGTAGCAGAGGAGGCAGACCTTACCAGGTATTCTAGGCTGTTTGGGGCCTGTCAGGTGCATCATCAGCTCTATACTATTTTGCAGCCCCTGCACTCTTCTCTTTAAACTTAGTTTGGAAAAACCTTCTCTAAACCTTGAGCATATCTTTAGATTCTGAGGTACCCAACCATCAAACTGAATCTACTCTGGATGCTGCCCTCTTGTCTAACCATTTGATTTTCAGTGTTTGATGCTGAACTGTATTCCTACTGGGATGAACCCGCTAAAATAGCTCAAGGTGAAATACCTGATTCCTTTCCCCAAACATCAACCCCCATACCACATCTTTTCTCTTTGATGTGTTGTAGATGCAGTAGATTGTCCCAAATTCAACAGATGCTTGTGCATTGTCCAGAACCCCTTCCTTTACACATTCCCTAGTGATCTCGTGTGGAAGGAACAGCCAGCCTTGGCTGACAAGTTGGGCAACATTACAAGGCACATGAGGCAGGAAGAAGAACTGCCAAAATTTCATTTCTGTTTTTGCTGGTCTCTACTGTGGTTTCCGGTGAAAAGAACAGTTTTAAGAAGGTAAAATTGGCAGGGCCACGTTATGTCAATGGGCTACTTTCAGCTTTGAAGTGCACAGCTTTTTTCTTTTTCTTGGGGTATAGTCTTTTGGAAGATTGGAATTCATTCCTGGCATAGTACTTCTCTAGAATCAATTGTGCATGTTTAAAATTGTGCTTTTAATGTTATTTTAAGTGCCTATTTTATAATTTCAATAAACTACTCTCAAGCATGATATAATGCTGATTAATGATACTTCTCTGGTACCAAAAGCTCTCAGTTCTGCCTTGTGCCTCAGTGGTCACCTGAGGCATCCCATTAATCATTGTTATTTCACAGTCTATCCTGTCATATTGCTTATTACCATTTCTGTTGCTCATTCATCTACTCTATTAGTCCCCACAGAACAAATTCATCAAGCCCTGAGGCCCTGAAACAATGGTATTTCTGGTCTTGGCAGAACCTAGCCCTAGAAGCAGCTTATCCATAAAAGATGTAAAGGATCCCAAGCCTCCTGATACTCAAGAAAAACTAACCTTAACACATATTGTCTACACAAGGGAGTCTTGTCTCTCTTTTTTGCAGATCCATCCTTATGCTCCTTTCAAGGTTCAACTAAATCCCTTCATCCTCCACAAATTCCTCCTTATTTATAGCTCTTATTGCTAACATCACAATTTATGTCACTCAATTTCATTACTCTGTTCTTTATTTTTGCATATGAATATCACTTAAGCAGAACTGTGAATTTCCTTCAGATAGGCTTCATGTTTAATACTCTTTAATAATAATGAAGAAGAAGAATTATAAATAATAACATCTATTGATATTTATTATGTACCAGGTACAGACTCAGTGGTGCACTTAGATTATCTCAATTAATTATACCAACAATCTTTGATGGAAGTACTTTATTGTCATCTTCACTTCATACAAGTAAAAATGCCCACGTTCATACAACTAGTAAAACAGGCACACAAATTCAGGCAGTCTGAGTCCAAAATCCAAGTGCTAGACCACTAAGCAGCACTGTTTCTGCTCATAACCTTCATAGTGCCTGGCTATGTGCTAGGCACATTATTAATTAGTATAATTGCTTAATTAATTAATCAATTGTTTAGCTTGGATGGAAATCCCTATTATTCAGAATGGGAAGAAGAAAAAAATAATGTGGGTCCAGATTAGAATAAGGACAAAAGAGAGGAAAGCTCTAAACCTGAAAGACAGAAATGATTGGCAGGCACTGAGAGTGGGAGAAACATATTCAAGAGATCAAGCGTATAGAATTCTACATTCTACAGAAGAAATTTCCACATAAAATTTTACATAAAGTTTTGAAATTTAACAGGGGTATGATGAAGCCATCATGTAGTTTCATAACATCAAACTTTGTTTAGGGGACATAATAGTGACTGGACCAATACACTAGAATCATAAATGTTTCCAGTCACTTTTTCATGGACTCATGAATGAAACCTTTCTCCTTCATGCAGTCAATAGGAACTATAATTGTGACCTCTCCTAATGGGGAACTAAGGGTAAAAATGGAGGAGTCTGTTCTCTCCTACCAAAAACTATACAGTAAGATGTACCAAAATAGGAATGGACTCTCTAGTTATAACTTAAGTTATTCTCCAATATGAGAATCATCAGAAATTGCATTTCAGAATATTTAAAAGACAGTTATATCATTAAATCACTGATAATATCATAAACTGGATACAATGTATTTTAAGTTACTGAACCCATTATGCAAGGTTTCTTACCATAGGCAAAGCATATGTTATTGGCATAATTATTGAAATAGGCTACCTGCTGGAGGACTTCAGTTTTACCACAACACCCATACCCCATTTTTGTGTATATGTATGCACATATATATGGATAGGGAAGAATTTTCACCAAAGTGTTTGTAGTAGTTATCTTTGGGAGATAGAATTTTGGATGTATTTATCTATACCATTTGAATTTTTATAATGACTATGTGTACATTTTTACAAAAGTAGTACATCTATTTAACTTTATATCTTTGGCTTAAGAGATGGTTCAGATGGGTAAATTGAAATCTTGGTGGATATCAGGAACAATTGCAGCCAGCATCAGTCACATATGCTTTATTGTAAAGGTTGAGAGAGTAGATTTTGTCAGAAATGATGAGAAGACAAGAAGATTTTAGTTGCTGGGAGTGAGCTGAGGGTAGGAATACCACCCAGATGAGAAAGGACCCAGCATGCAGAGTCCAAGGATGCCAACAGTGAGCTTTGCCTACTTCATATTATTACATAAACCTTGAAACTGACTTTATCAAGAAAAATGAAGTTAGCGTACTCAGACTCTAATTTGGATTCCAATACTATTTTTAAAATCATATAATTTTGAAACTTAAAGACAATGAAGCCAGAAAGTACATCCTAGGTGAATACTAGAGGAACATTTTACCATCTCCTTCCTCAATTCAACACATTTTCATCTATTTGGTATGTATGCTGGTTGTTTTCACATATTCACAGCTGAAGGACTGATTCATATAATCAATTCACAAAAACAAATTATATTTCTTCTTCTGTATGTGATTCTTTTCCTTGTCTTCAGAATTGAATTAGATCTCAAGAGAAAGTAGATTTTCCTAGGATTCCTCACACTGGTTACCAGAGTTCTGGTCAACATAAGATGCACTGGGTAAATACCACTTTTCCTTGACACCTTAGGAAAAGAGTTTTTAATACCTCCAGAGATAAAAATGAGAAAAAGGAAATCAAATGGAAAAATTCAAAAGCCACAAATAATAGCTGTAACCTTAACAAGGGCAAAGCATTGTCCTATAGCACCATCCTACAGAGGTACATGAAACACTTTCCAGACATCATCATATAGGTCTTGAAAACACCCTGGTGAGGTAAATAATTAGCAAATGCCATGAGGATCCGCAATAAGTAGCATAAGCCAACACAGAAAAAACCTGTCCTGAAAATTTGGTAACTCATGGAAAACTGAGGCCTCCTGCCTCCTCGATTTATATTCCATTCATTTTAGAAAACCTCAAATTCTAATTCTTTTCCCAAAATCTATCCTAACAGTCATTTATTCCTAGTGACTCCTGATATTGGCAGAATTAGAGACCTCTTAGAAAAATTTCCAAACATTTGCCTCTTGTACATAAAGACTCACTCAAACACTGATTCTAAATGTGGGGAGACTTTGCTGATAACATTTCTACTTCATGTAAATTATTATTCAATGCTTCCTTTTTTCCAAAAACTTTTCTTGAACCTTCTACAATTATTATAGCTACAAAACAGCTTTGGATTAGCTAACTTGTGCCATCTAAAGGATATAATGAGAACCTCTTGACCAAGAAAAATAAAATAATTTTTAAAAATACAAAATTAAAAACATTCCTCTCTCTGGCTTGGGTAGTTATCCTGTGGTGGTGGAGGCAGTGGAGGTGACTATGGGCAAGGTGACATGAGTGGAGGTGGATGGTGTGGTATGTACTAAAGAGTAACCACAAAATAAAAGTCCTCACAACAGCATTTGGTCTACTAGACTTACTTGCATATTTCATTTCTTTTGTATTTTAAGAACTTGCAATGCTTGAAGGAATGTGTTTTCAAAATATTACTTGGTAAAGCAACAGATTTTGATGGGAAAATCTGTTTTCTGTAGGTTTTATTTGTTGCATACTTTGACTTAAAAATAGATTTTTATATTCAAACCACTGATGTTAATACTTCTTATATACTATTTACTCCCAAGGGTGTGCTGCTTTCATAAGATTTGGGTTGACGTATTTTACTATTAGCTCTACAGAAGGTACTATAGTGTAATTTTAAAACACAATGGTTCACCTCTGCAAAAACTACAAGTCTTAGTAAGCTGACATCTAGAATAGAGCTTGGAAAATAATTAGGATAACATGTTCTTTAATTTCTCCTGGATATACTGTAAACATAAAATCTAAAGATGAGTGTAGGCAGCTTCAGGAGTATAAATTTAGCTAATTCTATTTTAGTCATTCTTTTCAAATGTCATTTTGGGGCATAGCTCTGAAATGTTAATGATCTAAGAAATATCTGGGTTTCTGGATATTCATAATTGTGTTACCTGAGGAGGAAAGTGTTGGAAGTTAAATTTTAGCCATAGATTTTAGAAAAAAAGAAAACCCTGAGCACTTGACTAAAGTACCAAAAAAATATTTACAAAAAGTGATAACTGTAAGTTATCTCAAATCTAAGAACTAGGTTAAGGTTCTCAGCAATATGAGAATTCAATACAAATAACAAAAGTATTAACTGTGGAGTATAATTGTCACAGATGTATTTTCAGCTTCCTGCCCTATAGTTAAAGCATATGGTTTTTAAATAACTGTATAAATGACTATTTAAAAAATATAACAAACAAGTCCATGTCATAGTCTTAATTAAAATGAGTGTCCTGCTAGTTGGATTTTGCATCTGATACTGGTTTGAAGTTTTAGAGCTGTTGTATTACAAAATATTATATGTAGGAAGGAAAAGGTGCTTTTTACTTTTAATCCCTTTGATTAATATGAACTTTTTTTTCCAAATTGGCTAATGAATCAAAATGAAATCTGTCAATGTGAATTCAGTTATTGAACTTGCTGATTTGTTTTTGCTAGAAATGTTATTACTGTAATAATATCAGTGTGGGAGATAATTAAAAAATTCATCTCTACAAAATGAGTTCAACAAAACTTGTGTGTGAGGTGGAATTTTAAAACAGATAATAAGGGCTTAGGAAGATACTATTGATATTATTTCGAATTAAAATAAAGAAGAAAATAAGAAACCTCTGAACTTTAGTGTTAGCTCTGTTGCCTACAAGCTGTGGAACCTTAAGCAAGTTATTTAACTTCTCTGCACCTCATATTTCTCATCTATATAATAAAAGTGTTGAACATGATTTCAAAAGGAACTTGACAATATAATTTTTTAAGGTTAGGAAATAAAAACTTAAATTCATAAATATTTACATGAAATTTAAGAAATTTGGTAGGTTTAAAGAAGGGTTAGTGAATTAAGAGAAAAGTAGAGTAAGTCAGAGGATTTCACAGTCCGTCCCCCCTTTTCAAATATTTCCTCTTTTCTCTGGGCACAAAATAGTGTACATTTTCCAGGCCCCCTCACTGTTAGGTTTTGACCATGTAACTGAGTTCTAGCCAAAGGCCTGTTAGTAGAAAGATACGTGCCACATCCGCATCTAGCCCATAAAAGCTCCACTTATGTGACATCCTCTGTGTTCTTCCCCCTCCTGCCAGCTTAATGTGGACACATGTGACCACCTTGAAAGGAACTAGGCATCTGAATAACCATGTGGAAGAAACCCACCTAATTACCAGAAATATGCATTTGAGATTTTACACAAGTATGAAAAAAAATCTCATTTTTTAGCCATTATACATCATTGGGTTTGTTACCTTAGCTAGCTATACTCTAACTAGCACAACAATAAAATTTTAAATCATATTGACCAAGGGCAAGATTTATGTTCCTTCTTTCTAGGGTCCTTTAAAAAAATACCAAATAAAAATCATCTGAGAAATATCACTTTCTAACTTTGTGCCATGACTTAAATAAATATGTCAAAATATGTCAAATTTTCTTTCAGAAAAGATATACTGTGAGTCATGATAATAGGAGACATAATTAGAGCTAAAAGGAAAGTAGAGACAGCTTCCAAAGGTTACCCTAACTAGCTCAGTGCTGATATGTCTTCATGCACAAAACAGATGCTTAGTTTCTTTAATGAAACAATGAATGAATGAATGGATGAATGGACTACAAAACTGCTCATTTCTAAAGTAGAGTTTGAAAAAAGGATTTATTACCCATGCTATAAAATGGTTAGATTTAATTCACTCATGATCAGACTATCTTCAGAAAGAAATCTGACTGTCATCAGACCATCTTCAGTGCAAGAGAAAAATTCTGATCCTAATGTGTACTCTACTGACTTATCCATTCACCAAGAAATGGGATATTTAGACATAACAAACTTAGCCTAGGTTTCTACCATGTGCCAGGCTGTGCTTAACCCCAAGAGGCACATGTCCTGTGCCTCCAGCATAGTTCCTCATTCAGGACCTAAAGATTTTCCATGTAACCTCAGCAGGCTTCCAGCCTCCTCTGACTTTTTCAGTATTGTCACTCTAATCCACACACTAGGACCAGCACAATAATTAACAGCATCATTTCTAGATTAAGAATATCTAGGTGATAACCTGCCTCTGAAATTTTTAGAATTAGCAGTTTGGGAAAGTTATTTAAGCTCTCCTCCTCTATAAATGAGGATGTTAACAATACCCACTCCTCCAGTTGTCAGGAGGATTCAGTCAGAAACTCCAAGTTTAGCACACTGCTTGACATACCCTAAGTTAACTTTCAATATATTTTAAATGTATCTTTCTCTTCTTTAAAATGGCAGGCACCAGAGGAAAGAACATCAGACAGCAAGTCAAAATTCCCTGGATGTATTTTCTGGTCTGTTGTTAAATAGATATTTTACTATGAACATGTCAATGTCCCTGAGTCTCAATTTCCTTATCTTTCAAATGAGAGATGACCAGATGATCTGTATTTTCCCTTCCCACTCTACGATTCCGTGTCTTACGTTTTCTTCAGGTCTCTGCAACCTAATGCTCAATACATTGTTCTGCACATGAAGTCCATAAGCCCCCAGACACCTACTCTAATTATTTTAAGCCATAAGAGTTCATTCCTGGCATCTTTGCCATATGGTAAAGTGTGTAACAGAAAAGGCAGGTGGAGCCAAACAGGCTCTTGTGCCCTATCAAACATCCTGAGGGTATATGTTATGGCTGACAGTGTGAGATCCATAGGCATATCTGCAGAGAGCATCAGTAATTCACAAGGCTGCTGCATTTATCTTCTAGCAAAGAACCTCAGGGATAAATAGCAGAATTCTAAGCACAAAAGACACTCAAAAGAAGTATCTGTTGTTTTGCTTATTTATGTAACATTCATTTCCTGATCCTAAAAAACTAAATTTGAAGAGACAAACAAAAATGATGTTTCTTCAGAATAGAAAATCCAAACATTAACCCAAACACCTACAGTCAATTAATATTTGATAAAGGAGCCCTGGATATACAATGGGGAGATGACAGCCTCTTCAGCAGCTGGTGTTG
>JAQQAC010020896.1:59751948-59815514 GCA_029783875.1 Phataginus tricuspis
ATCATATAGACTCTCCAGTTCAGCAGACCCATCAGATGAACGCAGCTCTATGAGGTAATCTGGGCAAGGCAGCAGAAAAACTGCCCAGTCAATCCACAGAATCATAAGAAACAGTACAGATCTTCCTGAAGTTACAATGGCCTGATAAACCCACTATAAGTTGAAAATGTTGTAAGTCAAAAATAAATTTAATATACCTAACATACCAAACATCATAGTTTAGCAGAGCCCAACTTAAACATGCTCAGAATACTTACATTACCCTATAGTTGGGCAAAATCATCTAATACAAAACCTATATTATAATAAAGTGTTGAATATCTCATGTAATATATTGAATACTGTACAGAAAGTGAAAAACAGAATGGTTGTGTGCCTACAGAATGGTTGCAAGTGTATCTCTTGTTTACCCTGGTGATCACGTGACTGACTGGGAGCTCCTGAGCCCTGCTGCAGCCCAGCATCAGGAGAGAGGAGGGCACTGCATATCACTAGCTGGGGAAATATCAAACTTCAAAGCATGGCTTCTACTAAATGTGTATCACTTCACCATTGTAAAGTCGAAAAAGCCTAAGTCAAATCATTGTAAGTCAGGGACCATCGGTAATTTCATTGTTTTAAAACACTGAGTTTTGGTGTGGTTTCTTACACAAGAATGGATAGCTGGTGCAAAACTATTTCTGGGCCAGAATCAGAATAGTCACACAATAAGGAGTTTCATAAAAATAAAATTATACAACCAGTTCTGTCAGAGGAGAGAAGGGAAAGAAGAGAGAAAAAACGTTTAAGTATTATGCATGACAAGTGATAAAACCCCCAATTTCATCAATGTGCAAAGTATGCAGGAAATACAATGCAGGGATCAAATATCATGTTAAGTCTACTCACTGGTTTGATGCCCTACAAAAAAGTTTCCAAGCAGTAGATTTTTTTTTAGAATGATTTAATTATTCTTTAGTTATCATTCATTGCATTAGTTATCTATTTCTGCATAAAAATCACCCAAAAGCTTGGTGGTTAAAAGAATAATAGTGATTTATAGTTCTCACAGTTTCCGTGGATCATTTTGCTGGGCAGTTGTGACTCAGTCTCCCACGAAGTTGCAGTCAAAGTGCTGGCCCGGCTGCAGTCATCTAAAGGCTCGACTAGAGATGGAGAAGTCACTTCCAAGGCGTCTTGTTCACATGACTGACAAGTTGCTTTTTCTCCCTTTGGGCCTCCTCTTGTAGCTCTTTATGTGTTCTCACACAGTGGTGGCTGGCTTACCCCAGAACCAAAGATCCAAGAGACCAAGGCAGAAGCTGAAATGTCTTTTATGGTCTAGTCTCGGAAGTCATACCTCATCACTGCTGCCCATATTCTATATGCACACACAGAGCAGCTCTGTGTAAATATAGGAGGAGACCACACAAGGGAAAGGATTATTGTGGGCCCTCTTGAAAGCTGGCTCCCACATCCCACTGCCAAAAAAATGAAGAGCTGCATATGAAAACTACATATGCAACAGGATTATTAAAAATAATCTTAGAAAGGTGAAACCAAAAACCATAAAGAGGCAAGAAGGAAGCTAATTCTGTCTGGGCCTTTGGGTAAGCTATTAAAAGTCCACAATCCCATAACAGAAACCCCTGAGGCCAGATTTTTCATAATTCAGAAATTCAAGGATTTTAAAAAGGTAAGGAGGTAAGGAGATACATATACCAGGTAGTACACAGTAACCTCCAGTATTATATGAGGAACAACTTAAAATCAACTACATTGTTACTTATGCAGCTAAAATGCATGCCTTTTCAAACTAAGTGGGATAAAAACTAAATATTCTCACATCCATTTAGGTCAGATTTCGACAACAAATATATTTAAAGTCTGGGCATTTGGAGCCTTTTGGATTTCGGAAGCACATGTAAGAGGTTGTAAATCTGCAGAGGTTGCGAGCTCACAGGATCAGAATCTGTGACTATGGATCCCCTAAAGTGAATACATCCATCCCCACCTCCAGACCTTGCCTCCCCATAGGCTCCCCAGTACTGCCGATCAAATTTGTCCGACAAACTCAGATTCTCAGAGCTGCTCCATTCATATTTGAGGTCATCTAATGATCCGATTTTCTGCTTTGGATTTCAATCAGGGGCTAGGTTTTCGTTTAAACCTAGCCTCTGTTTTCAGTTTTATTGCTACCACTTTAGTACTGATAGTTCATGGTAACTACTGCATAGCCTAAGAAGTAGGATAGTTACCACATTTGAACCACAGATCTAGCTATTTCCTGACAAGGCAAAAAAGCACTGATGCTATTGGAGAGAAGGCATTATTTTCCTTATGTCAAATTTCTTATAGGAATTTAGTCAAAGGTACTATTTAAAAGGGCATACTTCTAATCTGAATGAAGGCAAAACAAGACACAACACCTCCAGAAGTCACAAACTAAAAGATTTTTAGTTTGTCTAAAATAAAAATAGCAGATTTCAAAACAGGGTAAATAGACAAGGGACATACTGATTGGAAACTTTGCAACATATAAAACAGAGAAAGGATTAATGAAAGCCCCCTTAAAAAAATAAAGGACAAAAGTCATATTAATAGGAAGTTCATAGAAAATATATTTAAATGTCTAATAAATATATGAAAAGATTCCTGAAATTACTAGGAATGAGAAAAATACAATTTTTTAAAAGTGAGACACTATTTTTTATCTGTGAGATGGGCAAAAATCTTAAAGTTTGATAATATTTAGTTTTTACAAAGACATAGAGAATAAATAATTTGTATATACTATTATGGAAAGTGTAAACGGTACATTTGCAGAGAGTAATTTAGCAATATCTGTTCCAATGTTAAAAAATGCAAATACAAGTTAATGATTAATTCTACTTCTAGGATTCTACTAGCACACATGAACAAAGACATATGGCATAGGATTTTTGACTGCCGCATTATTTGAAATAGTGAAAAATGCAAACAACCTGTCAATATACTTTTAAAATATATATTTTTTAACTACAGTATAGCCCAGAACTTTACAATATATGGGCCTCCAGGCTGAAAGTGCCTTCAACAGTTTTTGTACTATAGTCTGTAAACTAAGAATGATTTTCACAATTTTAGAGAATAAAGAGCAGAAAGAGAAGAAAGAAGAATATGCAAGAGAGACCTTATGTGACCCAGAAAGCCTAACGTACTTAGTTTCAGGCTCTTTGCAGGAAATGTTTGATATAACCAAATTATATATCAGAACATGAAGATGATGAGAAAATAAAGATGACAATGGTTGGAGCCAAGCAGTGAAACTGACAAATTTATACTATTCCTAACATCTGTCAGATTGCTGTGCCAATATTTAATAGCACTTGAAAATACAAAGCTCCCAATGCCCTCTTGAAACTTCAAGAGACATTTTAAAAAATGAGCTCCATTTAAAATAAAACACTAAAATGGTACTCTACATTGGTCACTATCACGACCAGTGGTTATCTACTTCTTTCAACTGAGTAATGTTGATACCACAAAATCATAGCATCACAGGATCAAGAGAGCCCACAAATTCATCTAAATCTTAATCTGGTGCATGGATCCTCTCCACAGCTTCCCTAACAAGTGGTTGCCAAGAATTTGCCATGGCAAGGACCATTCCAGCACAGATCAACATTAAGTGTTGGAGTGGTGCATGGAGATATATATACCAGGTATGATCAGGGACTTGCAATTTTTTTTCACATTTTAGTTTACTGAATGATAAGTAAGATAGCAGACTCTAAACACTTATTTTCATTAAGTGAAAATAGTGGTTGCTGAAGGAAGTTTTGTCAAAAAGCAATGGACAACCTGGTTCTGAAACCAGAGGATATATCCAAATGTCTGGATGTGGTGATCTGGGGCCAGCAGATGCAATGAAGATGTTTTCATATCTGTTAGAGGGAACTATTATATAAGATACTTTTTCTTCAGAGAGTCTAAGTTATCATTTTAGATTGAACACAGTGGTTGATTTAGAAAACAAGGGGAGAGATCATTTCATTCCCTGATTGTGGAATGCAAAACTAAGGGCTCCCACAGAAAAAACACATCTCCAAAACCAGGATTTGCTTTTGTGTTTTGCATGAGGAAGATGGCTGTACTCAATCCTCCCTCTCAGTGGGACCCCTCTTGCAACCATGGCCAAGCTGCATAACCTCTCAGCCTGTTTTCATTCCCATAAAATAGGAATGAAACCTTGCTTGCCCAAAAGTAGGGCTGATACAGATCATTTCATGAGGACCAGCCTAGAAACAAGACCTATGATCCCAGATTGAAACCGAAAGTTATGATGATTTTTGCTTTTTTGTCACAAGACAGGATCCATTTATATTCTTTCCTTGTTCTACTAGCTCTGTGAACCCTAAACAAGGCAGTAGAACATGAATTATGCTGATTATCCATGTCTTCTTCATTCACAAAATTGGGAATTTTAATAGTAACAACTACTCTTGACCAAGAGTAGGGAATTAAGTAGAGTGGAAATGGGAAAACCCTAAATTGTGTTCTTTCTATCCCACAAGAAAGCCAGGGCTGTAATTTCCTTATTTAATAATAGCACTTTGTCAGTAATAGTGCTCTACAACTGACAGAATATGGCAAAAGAGCAGCTGTACATTTACCTACACAGGTGGAAACTAGGGCCAACCAGATCTCCTGACCCTCAAGAGTTCCCTCTCAATTATTTTCACTTCCAGACTGCAATTAAATGAGCGTGGATACTGCAAATAAGAATATAAAGAATTTCCAGGGGGGGAAAAAACTCAAAAATCATCCTAGCTATTGTGTACTGAAAATAGTATAAACCTTTGAGAAAGACAGACCTGGTTTTTGAATCCTGGCTTAAATATTTCTGATTCTCTGAGTCCTTATTTTATCTATAAAATGATAAGTATAATACCACCCTCATGTGGTAGTTAGAAGAATTAATAAGATGATACATGTAAAGCATAGACACATGATAGACTCTCAATCAGTGCTAAGTCCTTAACAATGTCATCATTCAAGAAATTCTATCTTATTTTGAAGTTAAATTTTTTCTGCCACATTTTATTTTTTACTTCTTTTCACACTCTGAAAGATATATGTATATGTATCTTATATATATTTTTTTTTTTAATATATAAAATCTTCAATGCCTCCAATGTATTGTAAATTTTAGATTATGAAAGGAGGAAAACCTGAATCTAAATCCTACATCAAGTTTATAACCTTGATTATTAGCCTAGTGCAGGCAGTATAAATCTGACAGAAAAATGTCTCTCAAAACCCCCCAATTGTGGGAGCCCCATTGTATCATATCAGCTGTTCCACCAGATTTATCATGGGTACACAGGGAGAAAAATGCCATTTCTGTAGCTGAGGAAAGAGATCATATTCTGAATAATGAGCAGACAAATTCTGAATAATCATTTGGTTAAATAGGAAATTTTTATCTTATTTATTTGCTTTTATGTTTGCAGCAGGAGAAAATAGTACAAGTATTGAAATGCTACCATTTACATTATGTATGGCATTGCTTAAACTCTGAAACAGTGGGAATTGATTCATCTGCCCAGATTTCCCATGATAGTAGCAGTTTAAAAAAAAAGAAAAAAAACAACTGGACCTGACTCTCACAAAATGTTTTTCTTAAAAGCCTTGCAAAAGAGGATTAAAGATGGTGGCATGAGAGGTAAGACAGAGACTTCCTCCTAAAACTACATATAACATGAAAATATAATTAATACAACTAATCCTGAAAGAGCAACAGGAAAGAAGGCTGCACCAGAATGCATACACCTGGAGAAAAGAGCAGACCTCATGGAACAGGGTAATGTACCAAAGCTGTGACCCGGCCGGACTCAAGCCCTTCCCCCAACCCAACTCTTTGGCAGAAGGAAGAAAAACAGACTGGGGAGGGAGTGGAGGCCTGGGACTGCTGAACACCTAGCCGTGAGATCTGCTCTGGGAGCATGAACCTACATTGCATGGTGCTCTGGTGATTAGTGAGGCTGGAAAACTAAGACAGGTGGAATAACTGGAGAGACAAAGATTCCACCTGTTGTGGAAAATAGGAATTCATATACAGCTGATCTAAGCAGGCAGTCTGACATACTACCTAACAGTGAGAGGGCTGCTAAAGGGGCAAGGATTGCACAGAACTTACTGCTCAGGAGAAAGGACAGGAAGACAAAATTGTCCGGGTGCACTCTGCCTGGCAGGTTGGGAACATAAACGATCTTCAAGAGCTCCATCCCCCTGGCTGGCTACACACTTCCAAGGCCCTCCACAGTGATACACAGCCTGCTGTGTCTTCCTCCCGACTAGCCTGTACCTTGCTCACAAACTAACATTTCTTGCCCTGGCATCAGGACAGCCAGAGGGAAGCCCCACCTAGGGCAGGTACAAACACAAAGCATAGATGCTTACAACAGCCTACTGGCAGTGGAGACAGGCATAGCAGCCAGGAAATAGGAAACAGCTCTTTCCTCCCCCCAGTAACCAGCACCAAACCCCTGCGACCCCTGAGAAGCTCCAGAGAGTGGAGCTTCTGGGCACTAGAGGGTGCCATATACAAATATGAAATGTCAAAGGAACCTGATTCAAAGAAAAATCTCAACACCATAGAAAGGACCGAGTGAGACTGAATTAATAAATCTTCCTGAAAGAGAGTTCAAAATGAAAATCATACACATGCTCATGGAGGTGAAGGAAAATATTCAAGAACTCAGGAATGAATTTATGACAGAGATCCAATCATTTAAGAGTAAAATGGAGGGTATTAAAAGCAGATTAGATATGGTGGAGAAGACGATAAATGAAATAGAAATTATGGAAAACGAATACAAAGAAGCTGAAGTGCAGAGAGAAAAAACGATTTCTAGGAATGAAATAATACTGAGAGAACTGTGTGACCAATCCAAATGGAACAATATTCATATTATAGGGGTACCAGAAGAAGAAGAGAGAGAAAAAGGGAAAGTATTTCTGAGGAAGTAAATGCTGAAAACTTCCACAATCTGGGGAAGCATATAGTCTCTCAGGACATGGAGGTGGGCA
Source organism: Phataginus tricuspis (assembly GCA_029783875.1). NCBI lineage: Eukaryota > Metazoa > Chordata > Mammalia > Pholidota > Manidae > Phataginus > Phataginus tricuspis. The sequence goes on from JAQQAC010020896.1 coordinate 59,759,002, forward strand.
GATCTCCCAACACAAGGGACCCAAGGAGGACAACACCAAGACATATAATAATTAAAATGGCAAAGATCAAGGATAAGCACAGACTATTAAAAGCAGACAGAGAGAGAAATAAGATCACATTCAAAGGAAAACCCATCAGGCTATCATTAGACTTCTCAGCAGAAACCTTACAGGCCAAAAGGGAGTGGCATGATATATTCAATGCAATGAAGCATAAGAGCCTCGAACCAAGAATACTTTATCCTGTAAGATTATCATTTAAATTTGAAGGAAGAATTAAACAATTTCCAGATAAGCAAAAGCTGAGAGAATTTAGCTCTCACGGACCATCTCTACAGTTTTTTTGGAGGGAATGCCATAGATGGAAATGTTCCTAAGGTTAAATAGCTGTCACCAGAGGTAATAAAAAGGGATAGACAAAGAGTACAGAATATGATACCTAATATATAAAGAATGGAGGAGAAAAAAAGAGAACCTTTAGATTGTGTTTGTAATAGCACACTAAGTGAGTTAAGTTAGACTCTGCGATAGTAAGGAAGTTACCCCTGAACCTTTGGTAACCATGAATCTAAAGTCTGCAATGGCAATAAGTACATACCTACCAATAATCACCCTAAATGTAAATGGTCTAAATGCACCAATCAAAAGGCATAGAGTCACTGAATGGATAAAAAAACAAGACCCATCTATATGCTGCCTACAAGAGACTCACTTCAAACCCAAAGACATATACAGTCTAAAACTGAAGGGACAGAAAAAGATATTTCATGCAACTAATAGGGAGAAAATAGCAGGTGTTGCAATACCTGTATCAGACAAAATAGATTTCAAAACAAAGAAAGTCACAAAAGACAAAGACCAACATTACATAATGATAAAGGGGTCAATCCAACAAGAGGATATAAGCCAACAAGAGGATATATCAATACACCCAACACAGGAGCACCTACATATGTAAAACAAATACTAACAGAATTATAAGGGGAAATACAATGCAATGCATTCATTCTAGAAGACTTTAACACTCCACTCACTCCAAAGGACAGATCAACCATACAGAAAATAAGTAAAGAGACAGAGGCATTGAATAACACATTAGAACAGATGGACCTAACAGACATCTACAGAACTCTACACCCAAAAGCGGCAGAATACACATTCTTCTCAAGTGCACATGGAACATTTTCAAGAATAGATCATATACTAGGCCACAAAAAGAATCTTGGTATATTCAAAAAGATTGAAATTGTACCAACCAGCTTCTCAGACCACAAGGGTATGAAACTAGAAATAAATAATGCAAAGAAAATGAAAAAGCCTACAAACACATGGAGGCTTAACAACATGCTCCTAAATAACCAATGGATCACTGACCAAGCAAAAACAGACATCAAGCAATATATGGAGACAAATGACAATAATTCAACATTGCAAAATCTGTGGGACACAGCAAAGGTGGTGCTAAGAGGGAAGAATATTGCAATACACACCTATCTCACAATTAACTCACAATTAACAAAACTAGAAAAATAAGAACAAATGAGGCCCAAAGTCAGTAGAGGGAGGGACATAATAAAGATTAGAGCATAAATAAATAAAATTGAGGAGAATAAAACAGTAGAAAGAATCAATGAAAGCAGGAGCTGGTTCTTTGAGAAAATAAACAAAATAGATAAACCCCTAGCGAGAATTATCAAGATAAAAAGAGTGTACACACATAAACAGAATCAGACATGAGAAAGGAAAAATCACTATAGATACCACAGAAATAAAAAGAATTATTAGAGAATACTATGAAAAATTATATGCTAACAAACTGGATAACCCAGAAGAAATGGGCAACTTTCTAGAAAAATACAACCTTCAAAGGCTGACCTAGAGAGAAACAGAAAATCTGAAGAGACTTACTAGAAACGAAATTGAATTGGTAATCAAAAAACTTCCTAAGAACAATACACCTCTACCAGATGGTTTCACTGCTGAATTTTATCAAACATTTTATGAAGATCGAAAACCCATCCTCCTTAAAGTTTTCCAAAAAGTGAAGAGGAAGGAATACTTCCAAACTCATTCTGAGTCCAGCATCACTCTAATACCAAAAGCAGGCAAAGACACCCCAAAAAGAGAAAATTACAAACCAATATCCCTGATGAACATAGATGCAAAAATACTCAACAAGAAACAAGGATTAAAGATGGCGGCATGAGAGATGAGACAGAGGCTTCCTCCTAAAACCGCATATAATATGAAAATAAAGCTACTACAACTACTCTTGAAAGAGCAACGGGAAAGAGGACTACAACAAACTGTATACACCTGGAAACAAGAGCAGCCCTCACAGAAAACGGTAATGTACTAAAGCTGTGGTCCTGCGGGATCCAAGCCCTTCCCCCACCCCAGCTCACTGGCAGGAGGAACAGGAACGGAGCAGGGAGGGAGTGGAGAACTGGGACTGCTGAATACCTAACTCTGGAGATCTACTCTGGGAGCACAAACCTGCATTTCATGGTGCTTGCATGATACTCTTGTAATTAGGAGCTTGGAAAGCTAAGACAGGCAGAATTCCTGGAGAGAAAAAGATTCCAGCTGCTTGTGAAATCAGGGATCCATACCCAGCTTCTCTGGGATGAAAGAAAGGCAGGCAGTCTGAGAGACTTCCTAAAAAAGAAGACCTTAGCAAGAGGCCTGCTGAGGGGGCAGGGACTGCACAGAGCTTACTGCTCAGGAGAAAGGACAGGTAGACAAAATTGTCTGGGTGTACTCTGCCCAGCAGATTGGGAGTTTTCTGATCTTCAGGTGTGCCAGCTCCCTGGCTGCCTACACAGCTCCAAGAACCCCTTCTGTGACAGGCAGACTAGTGCACCTTTCACCTGGCCAGCCCCACCGGGCTTGCAAACCTGGAAGCCCTTCCCTGGTGCTGGGCCAGCCGGAGGGAGGATCTGTCTGCAGCAACTAAAAAGGCAAAGCACAGAGGCTTATACCTGTGTGCTCAGCCCACTGGTTCAGACAGTGGAGACAGGCATAGCAGCCAGGAACCAGGAAATAGCCCTTTCCTCCCCAGAGGCACCAATACCACTCCCCTACAATCCCTGACATTGCTTCAGGGGCTGAGCAGCTCCAGAGAGTAGAGCTTCTGGGCACTAGAGGGCTCCATAAACAAATATGAAACCCCAAAGGAACCTGGTCCAGAGTAAAATTATGAATACAACTCCTGAGAAAGATTTAAATGATATGGACCTCATGACTCTCCCTGAAAGGGAGTTCAAATTAAAAATCATTAACATGCTCATGGAGGTACAGAAAGATATTCAAGAACTCAGGTATGAATTCCGGTCGGAGATCCAATCCTTGAAGAACACAATGGACAGTATTAAAAGCAGATTGGATACGGTGGAGGAGACGATAAATGAAATAGAAACTAGAGAAGAGGAATACAAAGAAGCTGAGGTACTGAGAGAAAAAAGGATCTCTAAGAATGAAAGAATATTGAGAGAACTGTGTGACCAATCCAAACGGAACAATATTCGCATTATAGGAGTACCAGAGGAAAAAGAGAGAGAAAAAGCGATAGAAAGTGTTTTTGAAGAAATCATTGCTGAAAACTTTCCCACACTGGGGAAGGAAATAGTCTCGCAGTCCACAGAAGCCTACAGATCTTCCAACACAAGGGACCCGAGGAAGACAACACCAAGACACATAATAATTAAGATGGCAAAGGTCAAAGATAAAGACAGAGTACTAAAGGCAGCTAGAGAGAGAAAAAAGATCACCTACAAAGGAAAACCCATTAGACTATCATCAGACTTCTCAACAGAAACCTTACATGCCAGAAGAGAATGGCATGATATATTTAACATAATGAAACAGAAGGACTTCGAACCAAGAATATTGTATCCAGTACGATTATCATTTAAATATGATGGAGATTTTAAACAATTTCCAGACAAACAAAAGTTGAAAGAGTTTGCCTCTCATAATCACCACTACAGGATATCTTAAACAGACTGCTCTAGAGGGAAGCACCCCTAAGGCTAAAACGATGTCACCAGAGAAAATAAAATCATAGCAAAGAAAGCAGACCATCCAAATACTAACTAAAGGCAAAGAATAAAACACCCAATATATAAAGAATGGAGGAGGAAGAATAGGAAGGGAGAAATAAAGAAACATCAGACAGTGTTCACAATAATTTAACAAGAAAGTTAAGTTAGATTCTTAGATAGTAAAGAAGCAACCCATGAACTTCTGGTAACCACGAATCTAAAGCCAGCAATGGCAATAAGTACATATCTATCAATAATCACCCTAAATGTAAATGGACTGAATGCACCAATCAAAAGACACAGAGTAACAGAGTGGATAAAAAAGCAAGACCCATCTATATGCTGCTTACAAGAGACTCACCTCAAACCCAAAGATATACACAGACTAAAAGTGAAGGGATGGAAAAAGATTTCATGCAAACAACAAAGAGAAAAAAGTAGGTGTTGCAGTACTTGAATCAGACAAAATAGACTTCAAAATGAAGAAAGTAGCAAGAGATAAAGAAGGACATTACATAATGATAAAGGGGTCAGTCCAACAAGAAGATATAACCATTATAAACATATATGCACCCAACACAGGAGCACCAATATATGTGAAACAAATACTAACAGAATTGAAGGAGGAAATAGACAATAATGCATTCATTTTAGGAGACTTCAACACACCACTCACTCCAAAGGACAGATCAACCAGACAGAGAATAAGTAAAGACACAGAGGCACTGAAGAACACACTAGAACAGATGGACCTAACAGATATCTACAGAACTCTGCACACAAAAGCAACAGGATACACATTCTTCTCAAGTGCACATGGAACATTCTCCAGAATAGACCACATACTAGGCCACAAAAAGAACCTCAGTAATTTCAAAAATACTGAAATCCTACCAACCAACTTCTCAGATCTCAAAGGTATAAAACTAGAAATAAATTTTAGAAAGAAATCAAAAAGGCTCACAAATACATGGAGACTTACAACATTCTCCTAATGAATCAATGGGTTAACGACCAAATCAAAACAGAAATCAAAGAATATATGGAGACTAATGACAACAACAATACAAAGGCACAACCTCTGTGGTACGCAGCAAAGGCAGTTCTAAGAGGCAGTATATTGCAATCCAGGCCTATTTAAAGAAGGAAGAGCATTCCCAAATGAACAGTCTAAAGACACAATTATTGAAATTGGAAAAAGAAGAACAAATGAGGCCCAAAGTCACCAGAAGGAGGGACATAATAAAGATCAGAGAATAAATAAATAAAATTCAGAAGAATAAAACAATAGAAAAAAATCAATGAAACCAAAAGCTGGTTCTTTGAAATAATAAACAAAATAGATAAACCCCTAGCCAGACTCATTAAGAGAAAAAGAGAATCTACACATATAAACAGAATCAGAAATGAGAAAGGAAAAATAACGATGGACCCCACAGAAATACAAAGAATTATAAGAGAATATTATGAGCATCTGTATGCTAACAAGCTGCAAAACCTAGAAGAAATGGACTTCTTAGAAAAATACAACCTTCCAAGACTGACCAAGCAAGAAACAGAAAAACTAAACAGACCAATCACCAGAAACGAAATTGAATCGGTAATCAAAAAATTACCCAAGAACAAAACCCCCGGACCTTATGGATTCACCTCTGAATTCTACCAGACATATAGAGAAGAAATAACACCCATTCTCCTTAAAGTTTTCCAAAACATAGAAGAGGAGGGAATACTTCCAAACTCTTTCTATGAAGCCAGCATCACTCTAATACCAAAACCGGACAAAGACCTCACCAAAAAAGAAAATTACAGACCTATATCCCTGATGAACGTAGATGCAAAAATTCTCAACAAAATATTAGCAAACCGAATTCAAAAATACATCAAGAGGATCATACACCATGATCAAGTGGGATTCATCCCAGGGATGCAAGGATGGTACAACATTTGAAAATCCATCAACATCATCCACCACATCAACAAAAAGAAGAACAAAAGCTCCATGATCGTCTCCATAGATGCTGAAAAAGCATTTGACAAAATTCAGCATCCATTCATGATTAAAACTCTCAACAAAATGGGTATTGATGGCAAGTACCTCAACATCATAAAGGCTATATATGACAAACCCACAGCTAACATCATACTTAACAGTGAGAAGCCGAAAGCCTTTCCTTTAAGTTTGTGACCAAGACAAGGATGCCCACTCTCTCTACTTTTATTCAACATAGATGTGGAGGTCCTTGCCATGGCAATCAAACAACACAAAGAAATAAAAGGCATCCAGATTGGTAAAGAAGAATTTAAACCATCACTGTTTGTAGATGACATGATATTGTACATAAAAAACCCTAAAGAATATACTCCAAAATGACTAGATCTAATATATGAATTCAGCAACGTTCCAGGATACAAAATTAATACACAGAAATCTGTTGAACTCCTATACAGTAATGATGAACTAGCAGAAAGAGAAATCAGGAAAACAATTCCATTCACAATTGCATTAAAAAGAATAAAATACCTAGGAATAAACTTAATGAAGTAAGTGAAAGACCTATACATTGAAAACTACAAGACAGTCATGAGAGAAACTGAAGAAGATACCAATAAATAGAAACACATTTTATGCTCATGGATAGGAAGAATTAATATTGTCAAAATGGCCATAGCAATCTACAGATTCAATGCAATCCCTATCAAAATACCAACAGCATTCTTCAATGAACTAGAGAAAATAATTCTAAAATTCATATGGAACCACAAAAGACCCCAAATAGCCAAAGCAATCCTGAGAAGGAAGAATAAAGCTCAGGGAATTATGCTCCCCAACTTCAAGCTTTACTACAAAACCACAGTAATCAAGACAATTTGGTACTGGCACAAGAACAGATCCATAGACCAATAGAACAGACTAGAGAACCCAGATATAAACCTAAGTATAATGATCAATTAATATATGATAAAGGAGCCATGGACATACATGGGGGAAATGACAGCCTCTTCAACAGCTGGTGTTGGCAAAACTGGACAGCTACATGGAAGAGAATGAAACTGGATTAATGCCTAACCCCATACACAAAAGTAAACTGAAAATGGACCAAAGACCTGAATGTAAGTCATGAACCATAAAACTCTTAGCAGACAACATAGGCAAAAACCTCCTGAATATAAGTATGAGCAACTTTTTTCTGAATGCCTCTCCTCAAGCAGGGGAAACAAAAGCAAAAATGAACACATGGAACTACATCAAACTAAAAAGCTTCTGTACAGCAAAGGACACCATCAGCAGAACAAAAAGGCATCCTACAGTATGGGATAACATATTTGTAAACTATATATCTGACAAGGGGTTTACATCCAAAATATATAAAGAACTTACATGCCTCAACACCGAAAAAGCACATAACCTGATTAACAAATGGGCGGAGTATATGAACAGACAATTCTCCAAAGAAGAAATTCAGATTGCCAACAGGTTCATGAAAAGATGCTCCACATCACCAATTATCAGGGAAATGCAAATTAAAACCACAATGAGACATCATGTCACACCAGTTAGGATGGCCAGTATTGAAAAGACTAATAACAACAAATGCTGGAGAGGATGTGGAGAAAGAGGAACCCTCCTATACTGCTGGTGGGAATGTAAGCTAATTCAACCATTGTGGAAAACAATATGGAGGTTCCTCAGAAAACTCAAAATAGAAATACCATTTGACCCAGGAATTCCACTCCTAGGAATTTACCCAAAGAATATAATTTCTCCAAATCAAAAAGACATAGGCATCCCTATGTTTATTGCTGCACTATTTACAATAGCTAAGATATGGAAGCAATCTAAGTGTCCATCAGTAGATGAATGTATAAAGAAGATGTGATACAGATACACAATGGAATACTACTCAGCCATAAGAAAGAAACAAATTCTGCAATTTGCAACAACATGGGTGGAGCTGGAGGATATTATGCTCAGTGAAATAAGCCAAGTGGTGAAAGAAAGTACCAAATGATTTCCCTCATTTGTGGAGTATAACAATGAAGCAAAATTGAAGGAACGAAACAGCAACAGACTCACAGACTCCAAGAAGGGACTAGCGGTTACCATAGGGGAGGGGTGTGGGAGGGCGGGTGGGGAGGGAGGAAGAAGGGGATTCAGTGGTATTATGATTGGCACACATGATGTGGGGGGGATCAGGGGGAAGACAGTGTAGCACAGAGAAGGCAAAGAGTGACTCTGTGGCATTTTACTACACTGATGGGCAGTGACTGCAATGGGGTATGGGTGACACGATAACAGGGGTGAATGTAGTAACTGTATTGTTTTTTCATGTGAAACCTTCATAGGAGTGTGTATCAATAATACCTTAATAAAAATATATACATATATTTAAAAGCCTTGCAAAAGATACTAAGGGTTTTCAAAGGCAAGTTCTAACTTCTTAAATGCAAAATGATTTTGCAAAGGCCAAGTCTGATTTTGCACAACTACCACAGCTAAATGAAAACTCTACCAATCTTTCAGAAGTTAAAGCAGCAGCATAGCAGCATACCAAGCAAATGGTTAGACTACGGTAAATCTACTCACATTGGAAAATAATGACAGTTCAGGTTTGAAGTTCAGAGTCAAGCTTTATCCCCAGAGACTCATTAAGCACATAGTGTACTAACCACAGTGTACCCTACAGGGATAAATTCAGAACTCTTGGCATATGAGATGTTAGGTCTGGAGCAACTCTGAACTTCTTTTACAAAGGCATGAAAAACATGAGAAGCATGTCTCTGAACCTGAGTCAACTCAAAAGGTGCCATGCCCTCCTGTTTTGGCAAGAAACTAAAAAACGCTTAACCTTCCAGTGGTTACCTGTCCTTATCATGGTATTCTAATCTGTTATATTCTGAAGTTAGAAAATTAAAGATAAAATTTGAGAAAACAGAATTAGTGACTATGGGTGAGGAATACCCTATATCTCAATCCAGGTTCACATTGCCAATTATTTATTATTAATTTTACTTCTCTTACCTCACCTAGAAATAGTCTGCATTGTCTGCTTTGAAGGGAAGTACTGTGATTGAGGAATAGATGATTTATGGCAACAATGCTTGCTGGAAAAACCCAATGAAAAGAAAAGTAAGAGAGCAACCCAAGGAAACTGTAAAACTCAGATAAAGTCAGTGATGAAATCTATAAGGCAGAATTAGGACATGCACATAAGGAAAAAAATAGAAAGTAGAAGAAAGGGGAAACAAGAAGTAGACATAAGAGAAGAAAAAGAATAATGAAGAAAGGAGAAAAGGATATAGGAAAGTAGGGTTAGAGGAAGTGGGAATAAGTACTCACAGGGCAAGAAGAACATACTTGTTACCATCTCAAAGAGACCTTGGGTATTGGGGTAAAGTGATCTTGGAAAATGTTTGTCTCTGAGATGTTTTAGATTTGCATTTGATTCGGTATTAATTGCGATGGAGAAGGTATTTTTTAACTCTGCCTGTACTAAGCAATGTAAGTCAGGCCTTTTAAACTATCAATGTATAATTATGCCTCAGAACTTTTCCCCCAGGAGTTTATAGGAAAGTAGACAAAATCAATATTAAGGTACTATCATTGAAAAATGTAAGTATTAAGGTGTCCTGTGGGGGTAAGTATTCATGAAGGGACACAGAAATTTAAGATCCCCCTAGAGAAATATAAGGAATTTCAAATAAAGGAAAGCACAGTCTAAGCATGAAGCAAGCTAAGTAACTTGGCCTTATGTGTTATGGGAGCAAAACTAGACTCATACCTGAGTAATTCTTTACAGTGTAATTCTTTCAGTCATTCATTATTTATAGCTATCTTACTCATAAAAATTCTAAACAGATAAACTCAGAGACTGCAGCCTGCAATGTGAACAGATAAAAACATACTATAAAAACATGTTACAACTTCTTATGATGTCTTCCCAATGCAAATTTTGAAGCCAGTATTTCTTTCCTTATTTAACTTCTAAAACACTGTGGTAGGCAGAATTTTGGCCTTCATGACTTTGCTCTTTGGTATTACTCCTCTGGTTATGTTGAACATTGCATGGTAAAGGAATGTTGCAGGTGCAATTAAGATTACTAATCATCTGACCTTAAAACTGGGAGATTATTCTGAACTATCCACTTTTAATCACATGGGCTCTTAAAAGCAGAAGAGGAAGTCAAAGGGATTCAAAGCATGAGAATGACATTGCTGACTTAAAGGTGGAGGGGCCATGTGGAAGGCATGAAAAGGAACTGGACTCTGCCAACAACCTGAATAAGCTTAGGTTTTAAAATATAGGTTTTATTATTACTCAGGCATGGTAATGTCAATAAATCGGGAGAACACTGTCATTGAAAAAATAGATTCTTACTCACAGTAGCCAAGAGAAGCGGGCATGCCATACTACCCAGGGCCACAAGGAAAGCACCAGGGTCAGTCAGGAGGCAGAAGGGATGGAGAAAATATGGGCAGTTATCTTCATTGTGGTTCCCATTGGGGAAAATGGGCAAGGCAGGGTAAGCAGTCTTAGAATTGGCTAGTTAGAATAATTTCAATGGGGCATAGAGGCTGTCCCTAGTTGACCAGTACCTAGCCCTAGAGTGATTAGAATAGGAGAAGATGGCCCTGAGTGACAGACCAGTAGAGAAGGTATGGCTCTGTGTTGGTTAGCTTGCATATGAAAGGCACACTTACAGGTAAGTCTTTTACCATCTCTAGAAATTGGTTAGCCCTCAGAGAGTCACTCTGTCAGGGCCAGCAAGATCCCAGGTGTCAAAGCATCAGAAATACAGTTAGTAAAAGGCATAATTAATGCAGCTAGGATGTGGATCTTTCCCAGTAACTTCCAGAAAGGAATGTAGCCCTACCAAAACCTTGACTTTGGTTCTGTGAGACCCAAAGCAGAGAATCCAGTTACGCCATGCCAGACTTCTGTTCTACAGATCTATGAGATAACAAATGGATATTGCTTTAAGCCACTACATTTGTAGTAGTTTGTTACAGCAGCAAGAGAAAACTAATATATGCCAAATCCTCCTTGGTAGCATGTTTCTAATTAATTCTCTGGGCATGTCATATACTGCAGAACATTCCACCAGTTTCACAGTTACAGTCATGCAGAAAAAGGCTAATTAGACAAGCTGTCTTCAATGACTATTTTTGGCAAGTTTCCATCAAGCTAAATATAATGTGAAATTTTTAATGCTATCCACCATTAGAGCCTGGAGGCAAATTAAATCAAGATGTGCTTGGGAAATTAGTTTGATTTTGTAGGGCCCAAATTCTTAAAACTTTAAGGCATTTGGCTGTGTGAAATATAATAAGTACTAATAACTGCAGCGCACACTAACCATTCCTGTTAGGCAAATAACTAGCTGTATTAACATATATATTTGGCCACAACTTCAGATCAAGATGTAAATTCATGCCTTGAGCCACTCTCCACATCAAATAAGCTCATAGCAATGAAATATAAAATGTAAAAGTGAAAACCTTAAAAATGTAGCCAGGCTTTCAAAGAAATTAACATCTCTGTGGATCAGTAACCAAACATTCATTTATTCATTCAATAAGCCTACTATGTGATAGCCATTGATTTAGACACAGGATATTGCACTGAACAAAACAGAAATACAAAACAATGAACCAGGTGGATGCAGCAGGCAAAAACAGCCAGGAGCTTAAATCTTTAAAGGTGATGGAGATTAAAAATGCCCTGAGAAGACCAATCTCACTGCTTGAAATAACAGACTGGGATGGAAAGGAAAATGGGAAGAGTTGTAACTGACTGCTGCCTGGGGCTATATTTTATATAAAACTATGTATCTATCTACATAAGACAAAGCAGATAGCCTCACAGTCAGGACCTGGGCTGAGCTGCCGCTGGCTAAGTGATTGGATCTGTGCTACCTCCAAATTACCAATGATAAGTGCCCTGAGTGGTCCCTAAAAGACCTAATTCTAAACAGAGGACAAAAAAGGGTATGTACAAACAACTATGAAGAAGTAGAGGAGAAGTGAGCAAAGAAAGACAAAGGGAAAAAATAGCTGCCCCCAAGATGAGTCTATAAACCAAAATTTTATAACACATGAGGAAAACTAAGAAGCACAAAGAAAATTAAAAAGTAATCTTGACATGACTTTAGGGTGCTCAAAGAGATAAGGAAAGGATTAACACTTTAATGGGAAAAAATCAAATTGTGAAATAAAACAAGCAGAAATGAAATGAGAATAGGTATTTTTAAGAACAGGTTTGGAATTCTGGAAATTAAAATTAGAATTTAATTTTTTAAAAACTTTAATAGATGAGGCAGTGGTGAAGGAATTAGCAAAACAGAATAGTGAGGAATTTACCCAGAACCTATTATAGTGAGATAAAGAGGTAAAAAGATAATTATGAAAAAGCAGTTTAAAATATGGAGGATCAAGTGGGCATCTCTAATATATATGTATAATGGGAGAGCCACAAGAAAAGCATTGAGGAAATGGCATAAACTTCCAAAATAGAAGAAACATAGAAGTCTTCAGATTAAAAGTGCTCACCAAGTGCTACACAGGATTTGTTCCATTGCAATAAAGATGCTAAAGTAAAAACATCCAACCTTAAAATTTTAAAATCTTTAGAAGTCTAAACACAAGAATTCATACATACACTGAATAAATTGTTCCTTAGATGCTCTGAAACTCAATGGAAGACACATACAAGTAAATCTGGGATTTCTAGTTAAAACTATTTTAAGATTGTATCTAACAAAATTAAATTCCTACATTTTCTTAAATTACCTTCTCCATTTCTGTGGAGTAATAGAGTTAAATAACCCAAAAAGTCAAAATGGATGAAAAAGTAAAGGCAAGGATAAGGAAACTAAAATACAAAATTGCTTATATTATCCAGAAGTATAGAGTCTTTATTAAATTTAGACTTTGATAAGTAAATTAGGAATGTTGTAATGTATAGTTAATTACTAAATGATTCTACTACAATATATAACTACCATGTTAATAAAGGAAAAATTTATTTTTAAAAAATATATAGTTAATCTGGAAAAAAGCAAACAAGGAGAGAAAAAATTGTAGAGCAGGTATGAAAAAGCAGAAATAAATAAATAAATAAATAAATAAATAAAATGATAGAACTAAATAAAATATATCAGCAGTTAGATTCAATGTAAGTAGACTAATGTTTCAGTTTAATAAACAAAGACATTCCATCTACAATTTAAAAGAACATTGAAAAGTTGAAAGTAAAGGGGTAGAAAATCATTTATTATGGAAATAATAACCAAAATAAAACTGGGGTATGTATATTAACATCATACAAAATCAACCTTAAGAGAAAAAAAAGTATTCAAAATAAAGAGGCTTCAGAATGATAAAAATATCAATACACCAGGAAGACAATTTTAGTATTGTATGCACCTGATAACATGATTCCAAAATATGTAAAGCAAAAACTGAATAAAAGGACAAATAAACAAATCCCTAATTATGAGAGATTGATTATACGTCTCTCAATAAATCATAAAACAATAAAAAAGACAAAATATTTGAACAACACAATCAACAAACTTACCTAATAGACATACATAGAACATTGAATCTAACTACTGTGGAATGCACATTCTTATCGAGTACAGAGAAACATTTATAAAAAGTTGACCATATCCTTGGCCATAAAGCAAGTCTCAACAAATTTAAAAGAACTGAAATCATACAGATAGTCCTTTCTGAACATTCACTATACAATGTGGAAAGATCATTTCAAATGCCCCTATTTGTGTGAGAAATTATGAAATGGGTCAAATGGATCAAAAAAATAAATAATGGGAGAAATTTAAAAAATAACTTGAACTGAATGATAATGTAAAACCTGAATATTAGAACTCTAAGATGCAGCTAAAACAGCAACTGGAAGGAAAACATAACCTAAACTGAATATATTAGAAAATAGGAAGAACTGAAAATAATAAGGTAACATTTTATCTCAAGAGATTAGAAAAAAAGGAAGCAAAATAAAATTAAAGAAAATAGAATGAAGGAATTAACTAAGATTGAAGATAACTAATGAAGAACTAACAAAGCTAAATTTTCCCTTTTTGAAAAGACTAACAAAATTGACAAACCTTTGGTGAAATTAACCAGGAAAAAAGAAAAAGGAACAAATAACAAATATCAGAAGTACAAAAAAGAGAACATCACTACTGATGCTGCACACATGAACAGATAATAAGGGCATATTACTGACAACTTTTGCAAATGCATTTAAAAATGTAGATCAAGTGGAAAAATAAAATGTATCAAACAGGCATCAGAAAATTCTAACATCCTATAGCCAATAAAGAAATTAAATCAGTAATAAAAAAGCCTGCCTACAAAGAAACCTCAAGGCCCAGATGACCTTAACTCTTAAATTCTACAAAATATACAAGGAATAAATAATTCCCATTACACACAAACTCTTCAGAGAATAGAAAAACAGGAAATACCGTCTGACTAATGTGGCTACCATAATTTTTATACCAAAACCTGACAATGACAATATAAGAAATGAGTATTACAGACCAAACTCACATATAAGCATAGAAGAAAAAATCCTGAACAGAATATTAGGAAACCTAATCTATCAACATAAAAAATAATAATAGATCATGATCAAGTTGTATTTATCTCAGAATTCATGGTTGGCTTAATATTAAGAAATTGAATAATGTAATTCACCATGTTAACAAATTAAAGGAGAAAAATCATGTGATCATCTCAATAGATGCAGATCATCTCAAAAGCACTTAATAAAATTTAACAGTCATTTATGGTTTAATCAAATAAACTCTTAGTATACTAAGAACAGAAGGGAATTTCTTCTGATAAAGGATATTTACAAAACCAACGTATCAAAAATATCTGATAAAGGGTATTTACAAAACCAACAAAAAGTATACATAATTTAAATTCTGAGAGCTTTTCATTGAAGACCAAGAACAAGACAAAGAAGTCTGCTATCACTCATCTGGTTAACATTGTACTGAAGACCTACCCATAAGCAAATAAAAAGAAATTAAAGGCAAGAGACTAGAGAAAAAAAACAAACTTACTATTTATGGATGATAATGGTTCTATACAAAATCCAAAAGAATCTACAAATAAACTTAGAATTTAGAACAAGAAGGGTTAGCAAAGTCACTGGATACTAAAACAATGTATAAAAATCTATTTAATTTCTCTATACCAGCAACAAATAGAAAATTTAATTCTACAAAAGATATTTACAATAGCATCAAAAATTACCAATTACTTAATAATAAATCTAAATGAAATATTTCCAAGACTTTTATAAAGAGAATCATAAGACTTTGTTGAGAAACATTAAAAACAACCTAAGTCATAGAGAAGAATACCATGTTCTAGAATTGGAACACTCAGTATTAAAAATATGTAACTGCTTCCCAAATTTATTTACAGATTCATGCAATCTTATCAAAATCAGAAGTTTTTATGGAACTTGACAAACTACTTCTAAAATTTATAGAGACATGCAAAAGGCCAAAAGCAGTCAAAAGTACTTGTATTAGTTTCCTAGGGATGCTGTAACAAAGTACCACTAACTGGGTGGCTTAAACAACAATTTTATTTTCTTGTGATTCTGGTGGCTAGAATTCCAAAATCAAGATGTCACCAGGTTGATGCTTCCTTTGAAACCTGTAAGAGAATCCTTCCTCTCCTCTTCCTAGCTTTTGGTGGTTCCCTGACAACCTTTGGCTTTCCTTGCCTTGCAGCTTCGTAACTCCAATCTCTGCTTTCATTATCATATAGCCTTCTCCCAGTGTCTCTGTCTTTATATGGCCATTTTAGGACACCAGCCATATTGGAGTAGTAGTCCCACTCTATGCCAATATAACTTCATCTTGACTGCTTAACACTAAAATGGCTCTATTTCCAAATAAGGCCACATTCTGAGGTTTTGGAGATTTCAACACATCTTTTTTTATAATGACACAGGTTAGGTCATAATAATACTCCTGAAGAGAGAGACCCAAGAGGAAAATTTATTCTATTAGACATCAAGACATGTTCCAAAACTATAGTAATTAAGTCACTGTGGTGTTGGCACAGGGACAGAAAAATAGATGAACAGGAAAGCTCAGAAACAACTTAGAAACAGACCTGTGCAACAGCTGACTTATGACAGACATGGCACTGCAGAGCAGTGAGAATGGAATGAACTTTCCAAAAGAAGGTAATGGGACAATGAAAAAACTGAAATTAAACCCATTTTTCATAGCATACACAAAAATTAAATCCAGTGAATTTTAGAAAATATGAGATAATTTCTTCCTGACCTTGGCTGGACTAAGGAAGGATTCCCTAAAGAAACATAAAAAAACACTCATAATAGAGAAAATGACTACTAAATTAAATTAAAATAAAGAACTGTTTATACAAGGCAATATATAAGGAGTAGAAAATCAGTCCCCAAAGTAAGACAAGATATTTGCAACATGCTTAACTGATAAATAACTAATATCCAGAATATAAAGAAACTCCTGCAAATAACAAGGAAAAAATACCCAAGAGTAAAAATGCTGAAAAGAGTTAAACAAGCTCTTCATAAAAAAGGAAATCAATGACCAATGCCATATTTTAAAATGTTTGGTGTCATTATTTCTCAGGGAAATATATTTTTAAATCATCATGAAATACCACTACTCATCCATCAAAAAAGAAAAAATGTAAAATGTTGAGAGCATTAAGAGTTAACCAAAATATGGAGCATCAGGAGCTTTTATAACATTAATGGTATAAATTGGTACAGATTGTTTGAAAACATGGTGCATTATCTGGTCAAGTTGGAGACATGCATACCTTTTGATTCTGCAATTCTACCTCCAAATCTTTACCCTGGAGATACATATCTTTATACGTGCCATGATACATGAACAAGAATGTTCATTTCTTATCAGTAAAAACTGTAAACAATTTTAACATCCATCAGCAATAGAATGGATAAATTGTGGTCTTAACCAGCAATGAGAATAAACAATCCATAGCTTTAAATAATATAATTCTTAAGATGATGTCAACACAAATAAAGCAAGTCACAGAAAAACATACAATAATTATTCCATCTATAAATGTCTAGAACAGAGAAACACAAACTATACTATATACCCAGGTGGTAAAATTATGAAGAAAAGTAAGGAAATACTTCTATAAAAGTCAGGATAGTGATTATTTCTGAAGGAAGAAAAGGATTTTGAGATTGAGAGGAGAGTAATTGAGAAGACATACAAAGTGGGCTTCCTTTGTATTAGTAACATTCTATATCTTGATCTGGGTGATGGTTACAGAAGTGTTCATTTTACAAATATTTGTTAAACTACATATAAGTATTATGCCCTTTTTTGTATCCTATATCTCAGAGTATTAAATCTTTTTAATTTAATTTAATTTTTAATTTTTAATATAATTTTAAAATATTAAAAATTTTAAAGTTCACATGGTCTGGCAGAGAATAATCATGTCAATTACTTGATCAAGTACCTTAGAAAGTGGGAGCTAAGAATGGAGCTGGTTTTGAAAAGAGATTCTTCTAAGAGCCATAAGTGGATGCATCACTGAAGATTTCTTTTTTGAGCAGGGAATTAATATCAGAGCTGGGCTTCAGGAAGTTTAAGCTTGCAGCAGCACAGAAAACCATTGAAAGAAAGAGAATTGTGGGAAGACAATACAGCTCAAAACTGAATTGCATCATTGGAAGTGAATGGAAATGGTAGTATGGAGGTTAACTATATAAAACTTAGTAACTTATTAGCTGAGCAAAGAATAAGCAGAGAGAAAAGTCAAATAGGTCTCCAAGGTCTCAATTTTGGGCAACTTTTTTGGGTGATTCTATCACTAATGCAAAAAGTAGGCATGTGAGGTATGGCAGATTTGAGCATATGGTTGACAAATTCTATTTTGTACATAATGATAGGGAGGTACCAGAAAATATTCTACTGCTGATATTTAGCTGACCACTGGAATTGGATCTGTTAAATATTCTGTGAAAAGGTGGTATGGGCTGAATGTGTGTGTCTCCCTATAATTCATATGTTAAGCCCAAACTCCCAATGTAAAGATATTTGGAAGTGGGGCCTTTGGGAGATAATTAGGTTTAGATAAGGCCATGAGGGTAGGGCTCCATAATGGGATTAGTGTCCTTATAAAAAAGAGGAAGAGACACCAGAGCTTTCTTTCTCCAGGTGAAGACACAGCAAAAAGGTGGCCTTCTACAAGCCAGGACAGGATCCCTATGGGGGAGCCAAATGTCCAGAACCTTCATCTTGGATTTCCCAGCCTCCAGAACTGTGAGTAGTAAATTCCCCAGTCTTGGTATTTTATTGTGATAGCTCAAGCTGACTGATACAAAGTGAGAGAAGAAAAGGGAGAGAGAGTCATTTAGTAGAGAAAGTGGGACTGTAGGTATAATTTGGTGGTCAACCAGATACAGCTAACAGTGGATCCCAGAGATCAGGTAAGTCTAAAACTGGATAAAAATAAAGAATAAGATACTAATATCAGATACTTGAGGAACAACCAAAGTTATAGAAGAAGAAAGGTGAGACAGAAAAGGTGCTAGCAGAGAGATAGGAGAATATAAAGAAGACAAAAGAGGAAAAAGCTTCAGCTTTTGGCCAACAGTGGGTTAGACTGAAAGAAAGTGATTGTGCTCAGTGTCTAAACAATTTTTAGTCACCTTAAAAAGAGGGATTTCAGTAGATTGTTAAGGGCAGAAGTCAGGCTATGAACAGTTACAGAATTTCTGGCTCATCCTAAAGCAGAGGAAACAAACATGATTCTTTCAAGACTTTATGTAGTGAAACAGTGAACTAAAGGAAAGTAACATGAGAGTAATGAAGTCAAAAGAAAGGGCCTTTTTAAGACAAAGAAGAGTACTATGGTTTTAGACAAATAGGAAGACTACAAGAAATATCAAAGTTGCAAGATAATGGTCAGAGTAGATAAATGAAGGAACAATGGTCTGAGCCAGAAAGGTAATATGCAGGAGCTAGTCTCTGAAAGGAGGAGGAACACAGCCTTTCTGAGGCAGAAAAATTTTTGATATTAAAGTGTACAATGTAAAAGGAAACCTCAAAGACAAAAATCACTAATAAAATTTTTAAAACCCTCATGCACTATTGGTGGGAATGTAAATTGGTGGATATTTACTATGGAAATAAGTATGGAGGTTACTCAAAAAATTAAAAATAGAACTATTATATTATCTAGCAATTCCAGGACTAGGTATTTTTCAAAAGAAAACAAAAACACTAATTTGGAAATATATACACACTTCCATGTTCATTGCAGCCTTATTTACAATAGCCAAGATATGTAATATGAGATATGGAAGATATGGAAACAACCTAAGTGCTTACTGATGGATGAATGGATAAAGAAAATGAGGTATGTAGATAGATAGATAGATAGATATCCATATATCCTTAGGGCATTATGCTAAGTGAAATAAGTCAGAGTAAGACAAATACCACATGATCACACTTGTATATCTAAAAAAATACTAAGCTCATAGATACAGAGAACAGATTGGTAGTTTCCAGAGGCAGGGAGATGGGAGTGGGTGAAATGGGTGAAGGGAGTCAAAAGGTACAAACTTCCTGTTGTAAAATAACTTATGCAGATGTAATGTACAGCATAGTGACTATAGTTAATAATTACTGTATAGCATAATTGAAAGTTGCTAAGAGAACAGATATTTAACAAAAGTATGTTTACTTCTAATGCCTTGTAATGGAGTCTAACCATTAAAAGAATTGACTCCCTAAAGGTATTTAAGGGAAAAGCACAAGGTTACCAAGGTAAGAGTAAATCCATTTATGGTGGGCAAAAGAACCATTTCTTCACATGGTTACCTGTAGACGGCAGAGTCTGGGGATACATTCATTATCATCAAGTATGTCCCAGCAAGTACTCAAAAAGTCTTCATTTTTTAGGGGGTTATGATAAACAGTGTTCTTGCTTTTTGTCTTGTTTTTACTAAGGTTCATAATGTGCTATTCGTTGCTCTCAGAATTACAGTCATCTGCAATCAGTAAATATGTGATAAAGTGTGGACCTTGAGGAGAATGCAAAATGTTTGAAATGGAAAGTGTAGGAAACAAGAGAAGGTATCAGTTGTAGATTATATTCCAAATATTCCAAAATATCAAAGAGGGTAGAAACAGGAAGACATCAAATACATCCTCATCAATATGCTCGGATAAAAAAACAAGACCTAGAGAAATAGCTTAATGAAAAGCAAAGTTTGGAACACAGGGCTATCAACCTATAGTCCAGAGTTCTTTATGCCATACCATATTGCCCCGTAAAATGAAAGTTTTTGGAGCCCAATTCTTTCTTTGTGAATTATGGAATGGAATGGAATCCTAACACGAACAGTAAAATAAGCAGTTCCATAATTTCAGATGCATGGAAGGTATCTTTGATTATCTTTATTCTGGTCTTTGCCATATTCTCTGCTCTAGGAGAGGAAAAAAAAGCATATATTTCTTTTTTAAATTCCTAAAATAATTTAGAAATACTATAGGGATAAATAAAAATAAAATGTTATCCAATAGTATAGAATTTTATATTAAACTGATATTTTAAAAAACATTTCCAATAGCTTCCTAATTTCTAAACTTAATCAAGAGCTCATTTAGAGTGAAATAAATTAATCTGAGGAACTATTAAAATAATGTACTTATTCAAGCACAAAAGTTATTAAAATACAAAAATTCTAAATCTCTTGTTAATATCAAATCACATTATTAAGTTGTTCCAGAAATGAAAAGAAGTTTAAGTGTAGCTTGAAGACAAGAATAAAAGGGTAAGGAAACACTTCATTAGTATTCTACCACATTTTAATCATCCCAAAGAATAGTAGAATGTTAATAAGTATAAAATAGCCAAAGAAGCTAATCTTTATTATATTTATTATAGCTTACATAAGCTATAAGTTTATATAAAAGTGACAAAGTCATGGAAAATGCCTTTCTATAAAAGTGATACTAGTTTTAACTGATCAGTTTCTGTTTTTAATTATCTTCTAATTTGAAGAGCAGCAATCTGAATATGTACTCTAGGAAAAATCATAATTAGACAAAGCCCATTTTCTTAAAGTTATCTATTTTAATTTGAATGTGAAGAGCTGTCAAAAATAATCTCAAGGCAACTGTTTCTAATTATACTTATTTTGTCAACTGAAAATGAGCAAGCAAACCAAAAATAGTTTAATATTTTGATCAATGTGCTCCTTAATTCTAAACAAAATAGTTACGCTTTAGCCAGGACAACATTTAAGAAGCACATTTTATTTTTAAGCAAGAAGGAATTATTTTCTGAAGTTCTGCATAAGTTAATTATTATACAGATTCAGGTATATGGCTTACAAAGTATGTTTTCTTAAACACGAAAATTTCAAAGAAGTCATGACCAATCTGTAAATCAAATATTCTAATCTAACTCAACACAAGCTTTACTGATTCATAAAAGATTTCCACCATATTTGATATTTGAAGGATGAGTCAAATACAATGTCAATACCAATAATGTAAATGTGACTTGGATGTCCTAAATATTTTCCATTATGTCAAAGGCAGATTCCTACATTCATTCTTTAAAAAACAAACAAAAATATTTATAGGAATGTCAACTATTTGAAAGGAATTTTTCATATATGGAACCAAAAGTATAAATAATATAGATGAGGCAGAAAGAGGAAAAAGAGGAAACATGAACAAGATGGTCAAATATACAAAAGTCCTAGAATAATATTGCAAAAACAATACAGGAGGGACTCAGTCTTAAAGATGGCAGCATGAGAAGTGAGACAGAAACCCCCTCCCAAAATCACATATAAAATAAAATATGGAAAATACAAATGATCCTGAAAGAGCAACCAGAAAGAAGACTGCAACACACTGTATACATCTGGGGAAAAGAGAATACCTCATGGAAAAGGGTAAAATAGCAAAGCTGCGATTCAGCAGGACCCAAACACTCCCCCCACTCTAGCTCACCAGCTGGAGGAAGAGAAAGAGCAGGGAGGGGATAGAAGCCTAGGAATGCTGAACACCCAGCCCTGGAGATCTGCTCCTGGAGCATGAACCTACACTACATGGTGCTCTGGAGATTAGTGGGGTTGGAAAGCAAACACAGGTGGATTACTTGGAGAGACAGATTCCAGCCACATGTGGAGAACAAGTACCACAACCAGCCTCTCTGGGACAAAAGAAAGGCAGCCACTTTGAAAGACTTCCCAACAGTGAGAGGGCTGCTGAAGAGGCAAGGATTACACAGAGACTGTTGCTCAGGAGAAAGGACAGATAGGCAAAATCATCCCAGCACACTCAGCCCAGCAGGTTGGGAACTATCAGTAGCTTCATGCAATGCATCCCCCTGCCAGGTGATGCACACCAAGGTGCCCCACTGCAATATGCAGTTGGACACACCTTAACCTGGCCAGCATCAGTTCACAAACCTGCTGCTTCCGAATTGTGCCAGGCCAGCCAGAGAGCAGCCCCACCTGTGGTAGCTACAGGGGCATAATGCAGAGGTTCCTCCCTGCATCCTTGGCCCACTGATCCTGGCAGTGGAGGCAAGCACTATGGCTGGAAAGCAGGAAAGAGCTCTTTCTTCCCAGCAGGCACTGGCACTGCACACCTGTGATCTCCACCTTCACTCCAGGAGTAGGGCAGCTCCAGAAAGTAGAGCTTTCTGGGCACTAGAGGGTGCCACTGACACAAAGTTATTATTCCATAGTAATCATTAGAAATGTGAAATGGTAAAAGAACCTGGTACAAACCAAAATCCCAAAAACATCAGAAAAAGGGCTAAGTGAAACTGAAATCACGAATATACCTGATAAATATCTCAAAATAAACATAAAAATGCTCATGGAGCTACAGATAAATATTCAAGACCTCAGGGAGGACTTCAAGAAAGAGAGAAACTTTGAAAAATACAGTATCTGAAATGAAACAAAAGGGAGGGATTCAAAAGCAGATTAGATGAAGTAGAGGAGGTGGTAAATGAAATAGAAATTAGAGAACAGAAATACAAAGAAGCTGAGGCAAAGAGAGAAAAAAGGATCTCAAGGAATGAAAGAAAATTAAGAGAACTGTGTGATCAATCCAAACAGAACAATATTCGCATTGTAGGGGTACAAGAAGAAGAGAGAAAAAATGAATAGAAAGTGCCTTTGAGGATATAATTTCTGAAAACGTTCCAATATGGGGAAGGAAATAGTCAGGCCATCGAAGTGCAAAGATCTCCCAACACAAGGGACCCAAGGAAGACAACACCATGACATATAATAATTAAAATGGCAAAGATCAAGGACAAGGACAGAGTACTAAAGCAGCCAGAGAGAGAAAAAAGATTACCTACAAAGGAAAACGCATCAGAATATCATCAGTACTCTCAGCAGAAATCTTACAGGACAGAAGGGAGCAGCACAATATATTCAGTGGAATGAAACTGAAGGGTCTCAAACCAAGAATACTCTACTCGGCAAGATTATCATTTAAATTTGAAGCAGGGATTAAACAATTTCCAGAAACACAAAATTTGAGGGAATTTACCTCCCACAAACTCTCTCTATAGATGGAAGTGCTCCTAAGGCTAAATAGTTGTCATCAGAGAAAATAAAATCACAGTAAAGGAATTAGACCAATTAATTACTAAGCAAATGCAAAATTAAATCACTACACACAAAGTCAGTCAAGGGATGCACAAAGAGTACAGAATACAACACCTAATATATAAAGAGTGGAGGAGGAAGAAAAAGAAGGAAGGGAAAAAACCCTTTATATTGTGTTTGTAATAGCATAATAAGTGAGTTAAGTTAGACTGTTAGATAGTAAAGAAGCTGCCTTTAAACCTTACCTAACCATGAATCCAAAGCAGGCAATGCCAATAAGTACATATCTATCTATAATCACCCTAAATGTAAATTATATGAATGCACCAATCAAAAGACATAGAGTTACGGAATGGATAAAAAAAGCAAGACCCATCTATGTGCTGCCTACAAGAGACTCACTTCAAACCCAAGACATACAACATACTAAAAGTGCAGGGATGGAAAAAGATTTTCATGCAAATAATAAGAAAAAAGCAGGAGCTGCAGTACTTGCATCATATAAAATAGACTTCAATGCAAAGTAACAAAAGGACATAACATAATGATAAAGGGTCAATCCAACAAGAGCATATAACCATTATAAATAGCTATGCACTCAACATAGGAGCACCCAAATATGTGAAGCAAATGCTAACAGAATTAAAGGGGGAAATACTATGCAGTGCATTCATTCTAGGAGACTTTAACACATTACTCACTCCAAAGGACAGATCAACTAGAGAGAAAATAAGTAAGGAGACAGAGGCACTGAACAACACATTAGAACATATGGACCTAACAGATATCTACTGAACACTCCACCCAAAAGCAGCATGATACATATTCTTCTCAAGTGTACATGGAATATTTTCAAGAATAGATCATATACTAGGCCACAAAAAGAGGCTCAGTAAATTCAGAAGGGTTGAAATTGTACCAACAAGATTCTCAGACCACAAAGGTATGAAACTAGAAAAAATCATGCAAAGAAAACAAAAAAGCCCACAAACACATGGAAGGTTAACAACATTCTCCTAAATAATCAATGAATCAATGACCAAATTAAAACAGAGATCAAGCAATATATGCAGACAAATGACAACAATAATTCAACACCACAAAAATCTGTGGGATGCAGCAAAGGCTGTGCTAAGAGGGAAATATATTGCAATACAGGCTTACCTCAGGAAAGAAAAACAATCCCAAATGAACAGTCCAAACTCCCAATTAATGAAACTAGAAAAAGAACAAATAAGGCCCAAAGTCAATAGAAGGAGGGACATAATAAAGATAACAGCAGAAATAAGTATAACTGAGAAGAATAAAACAATAGAATCAATGAAACCAAAATCTGGTTAAGAAAATAAACAAAATAGATAAATCCCTAGCCAGATATATCAAGAAAAAAAGAGTGTACACACATAAACAGAATCAGAAATGAGAAAGAAAAAGTCACTATGGACACCACAGAAATACAAAGAATTATTAGATAATACTATGAAAAATTATATGTTAACTAACTGGATAACCTAGAAGAAATGGAAAACTTTCTAGAAAAATACACCCTTCCAAGACTGAACCAGGAACAAACAGAAAATCTGAACAAACAAATTTACAACAATGAAATTGAACTGGTAATAAAAAAGCTACCTAAGAACAAAACCCTGGAACAGATGGCTTCACCACTGAATTTTATGAAACATTTAGAGAAGACTTGATACCCATCCTCCTTAAAGGTTTCCAAAAATTAGAAGAGGAGGGAATACTTCTAAACTCATTCTATGAAGCCAGAATCACTCCAATACCAAAACCAGGCAAAGACACCACAAAAAAAGAAAATTACAGACCAATATCCCTGATGAACATAAATGCAAAAACACTCAACAAAATATTATCAAACCGAATTCAAAAATACATCAAAAAGATCATCCATCATGATCAAGTAGCACTTGTTCCAAGGATGCCAGGATGGTACAATATTTGAAAATTCATCAACATCATGCACCACATCAACAAAAAGGACAAAAACACATGACCTTCTCCATAGATGCTGAAAAAGCATTCAACAAAATTCAACACCCATTCATGATAAAAACTCTCAACAAAATGGGTATAGAGAGCAAGTACCAATACAATAAAGCCATATATAACAAACCCACAACCAACATCATACTTAACAGTAAAAAGCTGAAAGCTGAAAGCTTTTCCTCTAAGACTGGGGACAAGACAAGGTGGCCCACTCTTTCCACTTTTATTCAGCATAGTACCGGAGGTCCTAGCCATAGCAATCAGACAACACAAAGAAATAAAAGGCAACCAAATTGGTAAGAAACAAGTTAAACTGTCACTCTTTGCAGATGACATGATGTTATACATAAAAAACCCTAAAGAATCCACCCCAAAGTGACCAGAACTAATAAGTGAATTCAGCAAAGTTGCAGGATACAAAATCAATACACAGAAATCCGTTGCATTCCTATATACTAAAAATGAACTAGAAGAAAGAGAAATCAGGAAAATAATTCCGTTTACAGTTGCACCAAAAAGAAAAAATACCTAGTTGTATATCAATGAAACCAAACAGGTGAAAGATTATACCTGAAAACTATAAGACACTCATATAAGAAATTAAAGAAGACACCAAAAAGTGGAAATACATCCCATGCTCATGGATAGAAAGAATTAATATTATCAAAATGGCCATCCTGCCTAAAGCAATCTACAGGTTCAATGCAATCCCTATCAAAATTCCAACAGCATTCATCAACGAACTAGAACAAATAGTTCTAAAATTCATATGGAACCACAAAAGACCCCAAAAGCCAAAGCAATCCTGAGAAGGAAGAATAAAACTTGGGGGATTACCCTCCCCAATTACAAGTTCTACTACAAAGCCACAGTAATCAAGACAATTTGGTACCGGCACAAGAACAGACCCATAAATCAATGGAACAAAATAACCCAGATATAAACCCAAGCATATATGGTCAATTAATATACAATAAATGAGCCATGGATATACAATGTGGAAATGACGGCCTCTTCAACAACTGGTGTTGGCAAAACTGGACAGCTACATGCAAGAGAATGAACCTGCATTATTGTGTAACTCCATACACAAAAGTAAACTTGAAATGGATCCAAGACTGGAATGTAAGTCATAAAACCCGTAGAAGAAAACATAGGCAAAAATATCTTGAATATACACATGAGCAAACTGTTTCTGAACACATCTCCTTAGGCAGGGGACACAAAAGCAAAAATGAACAAATGGGACTACATCAAACTAAAAAGCTCTGTACAGCAAAGGGCACCATCAGCAGAACAAAAAGACATCCTACAGTATGGGAGAATATATTGATAAATTACATATCTGACAACGAGTTAACATCCAAAATATATAAAGAACTCTTATGCCTCAACACCCAAAAAGCAAATAAACCAATTAAAAAATGGGTAGAGGATATGAACACACAGTTCTCCAAAGAAGAAATTTTGACAGCCAACAGGCACATGAAAAGTTGCTCCACATCGCTAATTATCAGGGAAATGCAAATTAAAACCACAATGAGTTATCACCTCACACCAGTTAGGATGGCCACCATCCAAAAGACAAGGAACAACAAATGCTGGCGAGAATGTGGAGAGAGGGGAACCCTCCTACACTGTTGGTGGGAATGTACATTAGTTCAACCATTTTGGAAAACAATATAGAGGTTCCTCAAAAAACTAAAATAGAAATACCATTTGACCCAGGAATTCCACTCCTAGGAATTTACCCAAAGAAAACAAGATCCCAGATTCAAAAATACACATGCACCCCTATGTTTACTGCAGTACTATTTACAATAGTCATGATACAGAAGCAACCTAAGTGTCCATCAGTAGATGAATGGATAAAGAAGAGGCAGCACATATACACAATGGAATATTATTCAGCCATAAGAAGAAAACAAATCCTACCATTTGCCCAACAACATGGATGGAGCTAGAGGGTATCATGCTCAGTGCAATAAGCCAGGCAGAGAAAGACAAGTACCAAATGATTTCACTCATTTGTGGAGTATAACAACAAAGCAAAACTGAAGGAACAAAATGGCAGCAGACTCACAGACTCCACGAAGAGACTAGCAGTTACCAAAGAGGAGGTCTGTGGATGGTGGGTCAGTAGGGAGGGAGATGGGGATTGAGGGGCATTATGATTGGCACACATGGTATAGGGGCGATCACAGGGAAGATAATGTGACACCCAGAAGAAAAGTAGTGACTTTGTGGCATCTTGCTACACTGATGGAGAGTGACTGTGGTGGGGACTCAATAATATGGGTGAATGTAGTAAACACAATTTTGCTCATGTGAAACCTTCATAAGATTGTATATCAATGAAACCTTAATAAAAAATTTAAATTAAATTAATAAGAATAAAGTCCTGACAGCCAGAAAACATGATCCTTAAACATTACTGAAATGTTCCTTTTACTTTATCATTTGTTGCCATTTCCAGACACATCACAATTTGCTTGGCATTTCGAAGCATTACATGGCTGAGAAGGTCTATCATAAGCTGAGTGAGAAAACCTGAATCATAGCCCCAACCCATGTCACTAAACTAGTTGCATTACCTTTAGTACTTGATAATCTCTAAGTAAAAGTAATTGTTTTTATAACAGGAAATTTTAAATTATACACATTATGGTACTACACAAGGCTAGAATAAATTACTATCCATTTGCAATTATATGAGGGAAAATGATTCATTATTACTACTGACAAATATATTTCCAAGTGTGGTATAAATATGTTATTAATACTTAAAATCAGAAAATAGAATGAATAAAAAACAGTACAGGAATCTGGATTTTTCTTATTTAGGCTGCTATGAAATATTGGAAACACCATTTAATCTTTGTATTTTCTGGTTAAAACATCTTTTAAGTAAGGACCCATCCTCCCTTCATTACAAATCTGTATTTTTCTTTGAAGCTTTCTTTAAGACCTTCAATGGAAGTAATAGAATTTTTCTCAATAGAAAACTGAAGCTTCAAAGACAGCTTTGACCTTGTACGTAAAATCCTATAGGACATTAGAAGGCCTGCCTGCTCCCAGACATTTGTCTAGCTAGTCTGACATCATCCAAAATATCCACTAATTTGTTATATTAGATGAGTTTCTTTGGGGATAAATAATTAATTCCAGAAGATTCATATTATTAAAATGCAAAATGTTATATTAAAGCTAATATTTTTCCAACCAGCTAGCTAGCTCTCTATGGCTGGAAGTAGATGCGTACAAGAGAAGGAGACACAAATTTATTCACAGTCAGTGGATCTCCATCCTTATAGTGGATGGTAAAGGTGAGGAAAAGATCCAGAGCATGGAATATTGCCTTAAGGCAAATCTGTGGGGGTGTTGAGGAAACAGTTATGTGGAAAAACCATGTTGTACCAGATGCTTGGGGATAGCAGGAAAACCAAAGAACCACATTTTCCTACTTCACCATTTGATCTCCTAAATACTTTCTATTGCCAGAGGCAGATTCATTCACAGTATAAGAGCATGTTGAACAGAGCAGAAGAAAGCAACATGATACAGTACTGTAGGATTTATGTATTTGGTAAAAGAGGCTGCTTCTCCATCTATATCTGTGCTCTGCTTTCCACCTTCAAGTATTAATCTTGCTTACCCCTAATTCCTTATCTGCCTAGTCCTGCAACAAGCCAGGCATAAAATAGAAGACCAGTCAGGATCACTCTACCTTAACATTAACCAATTCAGGCTGAGGGTGAGAGAGAGTGGAGAGTAGCCATTCTTGTGTATTTCTAAAATGAAATGCCATGACTTCCTTTGTTAGAAGTGTCAAGCCATTCCATGGACTAAAACTAGGATCAAAACCAGATGATTATCCTGTTTAAAAATCATCCTGTTTTTCCTAAGAAAGAAATACACCCTAGTTAGTTTAAAAACCAAGATCTAATTTTTATCTTGGGAAAAAAAACTCTTTAAAGTAAACATTTCCCCAAAAGAAAACCACCATAATTTACTTCAGTGGAGGGGAGGAAAGGGATAGGAAAGGAAAAGAGGAAAAAACTGAGATTTGTGTGAGGCATAAGTAATTTGAACTCTGGACATGGACATGGATCTTTATCATTAGTAATTGTTCTGCTATTCCGGGGGAGAAGAGAAATGAAGCTGGGGTTGAAAACAATTCAGGACTGATCAGAGATGAAAGCACTAATTCCAGTGCGGGTGGGGGTAGGACTCAGAAATACTGGAAAGCTTTGTTTTCCTCACCCTGTGTCTTGGAACCGCCAGATCAGAAGTTGGCAACTCTAGATTAAACATCATAACAGCTGGGATGAGGAAACTCTTCACAGAAGGGCCACCCCAAAAGTCAGGAATGAAAAAATGCAAGAGGAATAAACACAATGAAATCCCTCAGGAAAACATATCTGGCCACTGGGTGGGTATGAGCCTTGTGTCATACTTGGTATGCACTGGAATTTTCTTCCTTTAAAATAAAGATATTATTTTTCCTTTCACAAAATTGCCTGGTTTTAGGTATTTACCCATCTTTTACAGAGAATTTTAATTCTAACTATTTATTACTCATTAGGCTTTATTTTTAGAGGAAACAGTAGAGCAATTCCTTGATCTAGGGTTTTAAAAACATTACCTATGAGTCACTAGATAGGGAGAAAGAAAGGAAATGTTGAGTAATTCTCCTCTTGGGAGAAGCAGGTTGGTTTTCCACAACGTCATTTACCCTAAAAGCAGATAAGACTATTGTCAGGTCCTGGGATATCTCTTGGTAGAAGCACATGGTTATCCTGCCTTCATTCTGCATCACTTTTGTATGTCTCATTCTACTTAAACTCTTTTCCCCGATGCCTCAGAATCCAAAGTTCTGTCATCTTTCCCCCAAAATGATAGTATTTTTTTCTTTACCACAGAAAACCTATTTTTACACAAGAGAGGTCGTACACTTAATTTATCCCTAGATGTGTTTATACCTTTGCCTTCACATTATTGACCCTCTTCCTACCTTCTCTTGACCTCTTATGCACATTATGTGAAAACAGCATTTAAAAACTACAGGGGGAAGGCCTAACACAAGAGCAAGCAGTTAGAATACCCTGGAAAAAATACTAAAACATGAACAAAGTCAAGGACAGAAAGAGTATCCAAATAGACAACAAACGATTCAGTTCCTTAACTGGGCTTTTTAACATTAAAGAGAAATCCAGAAAAACAAAGCTTTCACATATGATTTGTGCTTTTCCTCCATTGAACAATGAATTTTAAGTAAATGTAAGAGGAAATATTGGAATGAATTGTCTTAGGTTGCCACAAAGATAGGTATGTTTTCTTCTCTATATTAAGGGAAAAATAGAGTTGAAGTGTAATAGATGAAATTTGTGTTAGATTTTTTTTTTCTAACTGACTTTAAAGGAACAAATCACTGGAATATAGCCCCAAAAGAGCTCCTTTGGAAATTTTGAAGAATCTAAGCTGGTTATTGGACAGGACTTCCTGGAAAAACTAGGTGAGAACTCATTTATGCCAGGGACAGGCTGCAGAGAGTAATGTATTTGAACACTGGCTTGGCAGTCAAGTATACTCCGGCGTGAATTCAGTTTCTAACAGTCACCATATGGTGATCTCAGGCAAGTTACTTAGCCTGTATAAGCCCGTTTCTCCACCATAAAAATGGAGGTAATACCATGCTCCTCAACAGGATTGTTATAAGAATTAAATGAAGTAATGTAAATAAGCCCTAGCACATGAAAAGCAAATAAAAATAATAGCTAAATTGTATCTAGTGATTACCAAGTGCCAGGCACTGCTTATATGTATGACTTAATTTAATCCTCATAGCAACCCTATGAATTACATGCTCTTTGTAGCCACATTTCACAGATAAGGAAATGAGGTTAAGTAATTTGCCTGTGGTCTATCAGGAAGTAGTAAAGATAAAAGTCAAATCCAAGTATTCTTACCCACTGTGCAACTTTTTATTACTATACTACTACTATTAATGCTACTACCACTCATTATTCACCAATATAATCCCAGTACTTACCACAATGCTTAGCATAATTGGCATTCAATAAATACTTCTTTAATTGAATTTAATTTCCCAGAATTACTTAGACTCACACAGGCAAGAATTGAACAATCCAGTCAACCAAATAAATTATATTCATATCCATATTCACGACATCTATTGAAAAACATGACTGTCATTTTTCATTGAATTCACTTGTTTATATTAATTTGAGTGAACTGAATGGGAATTTGAGTAGATAGAATATACTCCAGAATTCATGAATGTCACCAGAAGATAAACTAACACAGCCAATATCACTTATGAATATAGATATAAGTATCTTCAACAAAACACTAGCCAACAAAATCCAGCATCATATAAAAAGAATTGTACACTGTAGCCCCAAGAAGGCAAGGTTGTCTGACAGCCAAAAATCAATGCAATAATCATTAGTGGCCTTGAGGACATGACATGTAGCATTTTGTCATTTTGCTAAGAAGCAAATCTGAACCACACAATGAGAGAGCAGTGTGCGACGACCAGTACTGAAGATGTGGGTGCTGTGTACACTGGAGAGAGCCTGCTGAGAAGACATATTTGTCCTTTTCTAGATCATTATCTTTGTAGGGACTCCTAAAAGTTGTGGAGAAAAAAATTTTTGTGGAAAAGTGGGCCCAAAAAATCAGTCAACAAACAGAAGTATAGGAGTATTCATGAATTTGGGAATTCAAAGAGGATTTGGGACAAATCCCTAGTAGATATCAAGGATATACCACATAGAATATGACTGTGAAAACTAAAATCAGATCGAGTCAAAGCTACCCTGTTGAAAGACGAAATAAATTCTCAGAAATTCAGCAAAAAATTCAAGTGCAAACTTTCAAAATCCAGTTCATCTTTATCTTATCATTTTTCCAAGTTGTAATATGTTCATGATTTCCTGTTTAATTATTTTCAGAAACTTTTAAAATAAAACTTTTACATTTTCACATTTTCCAAAATAGTGCAAGCAATCAAAATGTCAAGCCCACCATAATAAAATGATTTAAAATATACATGCAGGAAATATGAAATTACTTTGGATTGTAATGTTAACTTAACCACATTACAGAGTAAATATTATGTTCTTTTAACATTATAAGAGTAAACTAATGGCTCAGAAACAACATGTGTGATCTGACTAAATTAGTGTTACTTTGGAAACTTGATATTTTCTATTTCCTGACCCTTAAGGTTTATTTCAACACTGCAGCATGCCATGTTTTCCATTTTTCTGCTATAGTTTAGTACAATAGAAAAGCATACTGCATATCAAAATTAATACTCTAAAACTGGGAAATAAAAGTAGGAAAAACTATATTCTTCTGTGAAAAAGCTCAGTCATATGTCATCTATGGTTCATTCCATAACCCAAGTCCTCATCTGGCTTGTCTTTATTTTTCCCAACAGTTTGCTGGCAGATTCACAAACTCAAAATAAATAGAATTTTTCCACTATCTAATTCTGAATTTGGCAGGGAAACTCAATGATTAATCTATTCCTACCTCAAAAAATGTTTTCTTTTATACATTTCATTCACCCGTACTCACTCAAGTCTGTAGACCACAGAAATAACAACTTTACTGGCGGGGAGGGGGTATTTCCATCACATGTTTCTCAGGAATAAGTCAAATACAAATTCAATCCTAATAAATTTCAAATAGAAATAATCAGTTTTTCCACCACTTTCCATTTTGGATTCCTTCCAGGCCATCTGAAGAGGAATCTGTAGGCTTTATCACTATGAAAAGGGTATGCCTTCATATCCTGAACAAGTAAAGGCCCTCACAATAGCAGGTGGCCCTACAAGCTCACAGCTTCACTTACCCACTCCCAACTTCATTCTTTTTTAAAATACAAATGCTTCACAGCCTACACAAACCTTTAACCAGGAACTTTTATAGGACTTATCAGTAGCAAAATAACAGTATTTTACTTGAATTGGAGGTAGAATTAAACATTAATTTTTATTATTTCCTTCACCAAGCACAGGTAAGTGAAGGGTTATAATTAATAATAAAGCTTTCACTACTAATTTTTTCCCTGATTTTCAAATTCAACATAGTCCCAGTCACTCTTTATGTACCAACTCTACCTTGTATTACAAACCTCAGAACAGTTGGGGTTTTTTTTTGGTATCATTAATATACAGTAACATGAGCAACATTATGGTTACTAGAATCCCCCCATTATCAAGTCCCCACCACATATTCCATTACAGTCACTGTCCATCAGGGTAGTAAGATGCTACAGAATCACTACTTGTCTTCTCTGCATTATACTGCCTTTCCCATGCCCCACCCCCTACATTATGTGTGCTAATCATAATGCCCCTTATTCCCCCTTATCCCTCCTTTCCCACCCATCTTCCCCAGTCCCTTTCTCTTTGGTAACTGTTAGTCCATTCTTGGGTTCTGTGAGTGTGCTGCTGTTTTGTTCCTTCAGTTTTTTTCTTTGTTCTTATACTCAACAGATGAGTAAAATTATTTGATACTTGTCTTTCTCTGCCTGGCTTATTTTGCTGAGCATAATACCCTCTAGCTCCATCCATGTTGTTGCAAATGGTAGGATTTTCTTTCTTCTTATGCTGAATAATATTCCATTGTGTATATGTACCACATCTTCTTTATCCATTCATATACTGATGGACACTTAGGTGGCTTCCATTTCTTGGCTATTGTAAATAGTGCTGCGATAAACATAGGGATGCCTATGTCTTTCTCAAACTGGGTTCCTGCATTCTTAGGGTAAATTCCTAGGGGTTTTTGGATTAAAGATGGCAAGGTGAGAGGTGAGACAGAGGCTTCCTCCTAAAACCACATATAATATGAAAATATAACCAATACAACTACTATTGAAAGAGCAACAGGAAAGAGGACGGCAACAAACTGCATACACCTGGAGACAAGAGCAGCCCTCACAGAAAAGGGTAACGTACTAAAGCTGTGGTCCTGTGGGATCCAAGCCCTTCCCCCACCCCAACTCACCGGCAGGAGGAACAGGAATGGAGCAGAGAGGGAGTGGAGAACTGGGACCGCTGAATACCTAACTCTGGAGATCTGCTTTGGGAGCACAAACCTACATTTCATGGTGCTTGCATGATACTCTCATAATTAGGGGATTGAAAAGCTAAGACAGGCAGAATTCTTGGAGAGACTAAGATTCCAGCTGTTTGTGGAAAGCAGGGATCCATATAAAGCTGCTCTGGGACAAAAGAAAGGCAGGCAGTCTAACAGACTTCCTAACAAAGAAGCCCTTAGCAAGAGGGCAGCTAAAGGGGCAAAGATTGTACAGAATTAACTGCTCAGGAGAAAGGACAAGTAGACAAAACTGTCTGGGTGCACTCTGCCCAGCAGATTGGGAGCTTTCATGATCTTCAGGTGCTCCAGCTCCCTGACTGCCTACACAGCTCCAAGAACCCATTCTGTAACAGGCAGACTACTGTGCCTTTCTCCTGGCCAGCCCCACTGGGCTCACAAACTGGCAAACCCTACCCTGGTGATAGGCAAGCCAGAGGGAAGATCCGTCTGCAGCAACTAAAAATGCAAAGAACAGAGGCTTATACCTGTGTGCTCAGCCCATTGGTTCAGGCAGTGGAGACAGGCATAGCAGCCAGGAAGCAGGAAACAGCTCTTTCCTCCCCCAAGGCACCAATACCACTCCCCTGCAATCCCCGACATTGCTTCAGGGGCTGAGCAGCTCCAGAGAGTAGAGCTTCTGGGCACTAGACAGCGCCATACACAAATATGAAACACAAAAGGAACCTAGTCCAGAATAAAATTATTAATACAACTCCTGAGAAATATTTAAATGATATGGACCTTATGACTCTCCCTGAAAGGGAGTTCAAAATAAAAATCATTAAAATGCTCATGGAGGTAAGGAAAGATATTCAAGAACTCAGGAATTAATTATGGTCGGAGATCCAATCATTGAAGAGCACATTGGACGGTATTGTATTAAAAGCAGAATGGATACAGTGGAGGAACAATAAATGAAATAGAAACTAGAGAAGAGGAATACAAAAAGCTGAGACACAGAGAGAAAAAAGGATTTCTAAGAATGAAAGAATAGGAGACTTCCGGGAAGATGGTGACGTGAGCAGAACGGAAGAAATTTCCTCCCAACATTATATTTATCCACGAAAAAACAGCAAATACAACTATTCCTAAAAGAGAGACCAGAATACACAGGAAAGTGCACAGCATGCAGCTACACCTGAGAGGACTCAGCACCCCGCGAGGTGGGTAAGATATGGAGCCGCAACCCGGCGGGACCCGAGCGCTCCCCCACCACAGCACACCAGCGGGAGGAGAGGATTTAGAGCCAGGAGGGAGTGGAAGTACAGGCCCAGGAAATAACCAGCCCTGCTGATCTGTGCTGGGAGCACTGACACACAGCACGCAGTGTAGCGGAGATTGGAGAGACAGAGGGCGCAGGGTCTCAGCATGGAATGCGCCAGGCAGCCAGCTCCGGGAAGGGAAAAAAAAAAAAGAAAAAAAGCGTGCACTTTTTTCAGCGGTCTTAAAGAGACAGGAGCCCAGCAGAGGACCACATTGCCCAGGCACACTCAGCCCAGCAGGCTGGGAGTCCTGGGAAGCTTCGGAACCCTTAGCTGGCAACTGGGAAAGGGTGGCCACACTTAGGACTCCCACAGAGCTCAGCAACCTCCCATTCGTTCCCACCCTGGCCAGAGCTACAAAGGGCCTTGCGGAGCAGCATGGCCACAGCTCTGGAAAAGTGGAGCAACAGCACAACCTACAGCATTCACACAGACTCCACTCCCAGTGGGCATTTTCTTTTCTTTTCTTTTCTTTTTTTAGTGGTTGTTCTTTCTTCTCTTTCTTTTCTTTCTCTCTTTCTCTCTTCTTTTTTTATTATTTTTTCTTTTTTTCTCTTTTTTTCTTTCTTTTTTTTTTCCTCCTTAAAGTCAAAAACAGCCCAGCTGACATACGTGGCAACTACCAGCAACAAATTCGAAAGCCATAAAAAGACAGAGGAATATGGTACAGACAAAGCTTCAGACCCAGAAAACCCCAGACAGGGAACTTGAAGTGATGGACATGCACAGTCTTCCTGAAAAAGAATTCAGAATAAAAGTCATGACCATGCTGACAGATCTACAGAGAAATGTGCAAGAGCTGAGGGAGGAAGTGAGGGAAGTGTGGAAAGACTGCAGAAATGAGACAAGCCATCGGCGGGCGTAACAGCACACTGGATGAGGTGCAAGAGATCGTTAATGGAATAGAAAATAGAGAATATGGATACAGAGAAGCTGAGGGAGACAGAGATAAAAGGATCTCTAGGAATGAAAGAATATTAAGAGAAATGTGTGACCAATCGAAACAGAACAATATTCGCATTATGGGAGTATGAGAGGAAGAAGAGAGAGAAAAAGGGATAGAAAGTGTCTTTGAAGAAATAATTGCTGAAAACTTTCCCATGCTGGGGAAGGAAATAGACTCACAGTCCACGGAAGCCCACAGATCTCCCAACACAAGAGACCCAAGGAAGACAACACCAAGACACATAATAATTAAGATGGCAAAGATCAAAGATAAAGACAGAGGATTAAAGGCAGCTAGAGACAGAAAAAAGATCACCTACAAAGGAAAACCCATCAGACTTCTCAACAGAAACTTACAGGCAAGAAGAGAATGGCATGATATGGTTAATTTAATGAAACAGAAGGAATTCAAACCAAGAATATTGTATCCAGCACGATTATCATTTAAATATGACGGAGGGATTAAACAATTTCCAGAAAAACAAAAGTTGAGGGAGTTTGCCTCTCATAAACCACCACTACAGGATATCTTAAACAGACTGCTCTAGAGGGAAGCACCCTAAAGGCTAAAAAGATGTCACCAGAGAAAATAAAATCATAGCAAAGAAAGCAGACCATCCAAATACTAACTAAAGGCAAAGAATAAAACACCTAGTATATAAAGAATGGAGGAGGAAGAATAGGAAGGGAGAAATAAAGAAACATCAGACGGCATTCACAATAACTTAACAAGAAAGTTAACTTAGATTCTTGATAGTAAAGAAGCAACCCTTGAACTTTTGGTAACCACGAATCTAAAGCCAGCAATTGCAATAAGTACATATCTATCAATAATCACCCTAAATGTAAATGGACTGAATGCACCAATCAAAAGACACAGAGTAACAGAGTGGATAAAAAAGCAAGACCCATCTATATGCTGCTTACAAGAGACTCACCCCAAACCCAAAGATATACACAGACTAAAAGTGAAGGGATGGAAAAATATATTTCATGCAAACAACAAAGAGAAAAAAGCAGGTATTGCAGTACTTGTATCAGACAAAATAGACTTCAAAATGAAGAAAGTAGCAAGAGATAAAGAAGGACATTACATAATGATAAAGGGGTCAGTCCAACAAGAAGATATAACTATTGTAAATATATATGCACCCAACACAGGAGCGACAACATATGTAAAACAAATACTAACAGAATTGAAGGAGGAAATAGACAGCAATGCATTCATTTTAGGAGACTTCAACACACCACTCACTCCAAAGGACAGATCAACCAGACAGAGAATAAGTAAAGACACAGAGGCACTGAACAACACACTAGAACAGATGGACCTAACAGACATCTACAGAACTCTGCACCCAAAAGCAGCAGGATACACATTCTTCATTTGGAACATTTTCCAGAACAGACCACATACTAGGCCACAAAAAGAATGTCAGTAAATTCAAAAATATTGAAATCCTACCAACAAACTTCGCAGATAACAAAAGTATAAAACTAGAAATAAATTTTAGGAAGAAATAAAAAAGGCTCACAAATACATGCAGACTTAAGAACATTCTCCTAATTAATCAATGGGTTAACGACCAAATCAAAACACATATCAAAGAATATATGGAGACAAATGACAGCAACAACACAACGCCCCAACTTCTGTGGGACGCAGCAAAGGCAGTTCTAAGAGGAAAGTATATTGCAATCCAGGCCTATTTAAAGAAGGAAGAGCATTCCCAAATGAACAGTCTAAAGACACAATTACTGAAATTGGAAAAAGAAAAACAAATGAGGCCAAAGGCACAAGAAGGAGGGACATAATAAAGATCAGAGAAGAAATAAATAAAATTGAGAAGAATAAAACAATAGAAAAAAATCAATGAAACCAAGAGCTGGTTCTTTGAAAAAATAAACAAAATAGATAAACCGCTAGCCAGACTCATTAAGAGAAAAAGAGAATCTACACACATG
Organism: Phataginus tricuspis; assembly: GCA_029783875.1. Lineage (NCBI taxonomy): Eukaryota > Metazoa > Chordata > Mammalia > Pholidota > Manidae > Phataginus > Phataginus tricuspis. The sequence continues at coordinate 59,798,053 of JAQQAC010020896.1, forward strand.
AACAGAATCAGAAATGAGTAAGGAAAAATAACGATGGACCCCACAGAAATACAAAGAATTATAAGAGAATATTATGAGCATCTATATGCTAACAAGCTGCAAAATCTAGAAGAAATGGACAACTTCTTAGAAAAAATACAACCTATCAAGACTGACCAAGCCAGAAACAGAAAAATTAAACAGATCAAACACCAGCAAACGAAATTGAATCAGTAATCAAAAAACTACCCAAGAACAAAACCCCTGGACCTTATGGATTCACCTCTGAATTCTACCAGACATATAGAGAAGAAATAACACCCATTCTCCTTAAAGTTTTCCAAAAATTAGAAGAGGAGGGAATACTGCCAAACTCTTTTTATGAAGCCAGCATCACTCTAATACCAAAACCGGGCAAAGACCTCACCAAAAAAGAAAATTACAGACCAATATCCCTGATGAACATAGATGCAAAAATACTCAACAAAATATTAGCAAACAGAATTTAAAAATACATCAAGAGGATCATACACCATGATCAAGTGGGATTCATCCCAGGAATGCAAGGATGGTACAACATTCGAAAATCTATCAACATGATCCACCACATCAACAAAAAGAAGAACAAAAACCACATGATCATCTCCATAGATGCTGAAAAAGTATTTGACAAAATTCAGCATCCATTCATGATTAAAACTCTCAACAAAATGGGCACAGATGACAAGTACCTCAAAATCATAAAAGCCATATGTGAAAACCCACAGCTAACATCATACTTAACAGCGAGAAGCTGAAAGCTTTTCATCTAAGATCGGGAACAAGACAGGGGTGCCCACTCTCTCCACTGTTATTCATTATAGTACTGGAGGTCCTAGCCATGGCAATCAGACAGAAAAAAGACATACAAGGCATCCAGACTGGTAAAGAAGAAGTCAAATTGTCACTATTTGCAGATGACATGATACTGTACATAAAAAACCCTAAAGACTATACCCCAAAACTACTAGAACTAATATCAGAATTCAGAAGAGTTGCAGGATATAAAATTAACACACAAAAATCTGTTGCTTTCCTATACACTAATGATGAACTAACAGAAAGAGAAATCAGAAAAACAATTCCATTCACAATTGCATCAAAAAGAATAAAATACCTAGGAAAAAACCTAATGAAGGAAGGGAAAGACCTGTACTCTGAAAACTACAAGACACTCCTAAGAGAAATTAAAGAGGACACTAACAAATGGAAATGCATCCCGTGCTCTTGGCTAGGAAGAATAAATATTGTCAAAATGGCTATACTACCTAAAGCAATCTACAGATTCAATGCAATCTCTATCAAACTACCAACAGCTTTCTTCAATGAACTGGAACAAATAATTCTAAAATTCATATGGAACCACAAAGACCCCGAATAGCCAAAGCAATCCTGAGAAGGAGGAATCAAACAGGGAGAATTACGCTCCCCAACTTCAAGCTCTACTACAAAGCCACAGTAATCAAGACAATTTGGTATTAGAACAAAAACAGACCCACAGACCACTGGAACAGAATAGAAAATCAAAACATTAACCCAAACATTTACAGTCAATTAATATTTGATAAAGGAGACTTGGATATACAATGGGGAGATGACAGCCTCTTCAGCAGCTGGTGTTGGAAAAACTGGACAGCTACATGTAAGAGAATGAAACTGGACTACTGTCTAACCCCATACACAAAGGTAAACTCAAGGTGGATCAAAGACCTGAAGGTAAGTCATGAAACCATAAAACTCTTAGAAAAAAACACAGGCAAAAATCTCTTGGACATAAACATGAGTAACTTCTTCATGAACATATCTCCCCGGGCAAGGGAAACTAAAGCAAAAATGAACAAGTGGGACTATATCAAGCTGAAAAGCTTCTGTACAGCAAAGGACACCATCAGTAGAACAAAAAGACATCCTACACTATGGGAGAATATATTCATAAATGATGTATCTGATAAGGAGTTGACATCCAAAATATATAAAGAACTCACGCACTTCAACAAACAAAAAGCAAATAATCCAATTAAGAAATGGACAGAGGACATGAATACACACTTCTCTAAAGAAGAAATTAAGATGACCAACAGGCACATAAAAAGATGCTCCACATCGCTGGTCATCAGAGAAATGCAGCTTAAAACCACAATGAGATATCACCTCACACCAGTGAGGATGGCCAACATCCAAAACATAAACAACAACAAATGTTGGCAAGGATGTGGAGAAAAGGGAACCCTCCTACACTGCTGGTGGGAATGCAAATTAGTTCAACCATTGTGGAAAGCAGTATGGAGGTTCCTCAAAAAACTCAAAATAGAAATACCATTTGACCCAGGAATCCCACTCCTAGGAATTTACCCTAAGAATGCAGTAGCCCAGTTTGAAAAAGACATATGCACCCCTATGTTTATTGCAGCACTATTTACCATAGCCAAGAAATGGAAGCTGCCTAAGTGTCCATCAGTAGATGAGTGGATTAAGAAGATGTAGTACATATACACGATGGAATATTATTCAGCCATAAGAAGAAAACAAATCCTACCATTTGCAACAACATGTATGGAGCTAGAGGGTATTATGCTCAGTGAAATAAGCCAAGCCGAAAAAGACAATTATCAAATGATTTCACTCATATGTGGAGTATAAGAACAAAGAAAAAATCTGAAGGAACAAAACAGCAGCAGACTCACAGAACCCAAGAACGGACTAATAGTTACCAAAGGGAAGGGACTGGGGAAGATGGGTGAGAAGGGAGGGACAAGAGGAAAAAAAGGGCATTACGATTGGCAGACGTAAGGTAGGCGGGGCACGGGAAGGGCTATACAACTCAGAGAAGACAAGTAGTGATTGCATAGCATCTCACTACGCTGATGGACAGTGACTGTAATGGGGTTGGTGGGGGGACCTGATGAAGGGGGTAGTTTAATCACCATAATATTGCACATGTAATTGTAGATTAATGATACCAAAATAAATTTTTAAAAAATTGAAAGAATATTGAGAGAACTGTGTGACTAATCCAAATGGAACAATATTCACATTGTAGGGGTACCAGAAGAAGAAGAGAGAGAAAAAGAGATAGAAAGTGTCTTTGAGGAGGTTATTGCTAAAAACTTCCCCAATCTGGGAAGGAGATAGTCTCTCAGGCCATGGAGGTGCACAGATCTACCAAATAAAGGGACCCAAGGAAGACAACACCAAGACATATAACAATTAAAATGGCAAAGAATAAGGATAAGGACAGACTATTAAAAGCAGCCAGAGAGATAAATAAGATCACATACAACAGAAACCCCATCAGACAATCATCAGACTTCTCAACAGAAACGTTACAGGCCAGAAGGGAGTGGTATGATGTATTTAATGCAATGAAGCAGAAAGGTCTTGAACCAAGATTACTTTATCTGGCAAAATTATCATTTAAATTTGAAGGAGGGATTAAACAATTTCGAGATAAGCAAAAGCTGAGAAAATTTACCTCCCACAAACCATCTCTAAGTGTATTTTGGAGGGACTGCTATAGATGGAAGTGTTCCTATGGTTTAACAGCTGTCACCAGAGGTAATAAAACCACAATAAAGAAAGTAGAACAACTATTTACTAAGAAAATGCAAAATTAAATTAACTATCCCCAAACTCAATCAAGGGATAGACAAACAGTACAGAATATGATACCTAATATATAAAGAATGGAGTAGGAAGAAAAAGGAGGAAGGAAACAAACAAAAAAAGAACCTTTAGATTGTTTTTGTAATAGCATATTAAGTGAGTTGTTACACTTTTAGATAGTAAGGAAGTTAACCTTGAACCTTTGGTAACCACGTATCTGAAGCCTGCAATGCCAATAAGTACATACCTATCCATAATCACCCTAAAAGTAAATGGGCTGAATGCACCAGTCAGAAGATACAGAGTCACTGAATAGATAAAAAAAACAAGACCCATCTATATGCTGCCTTCAACAGCCTCAATTTAAACCCAGACATACACAGACTAAAAGTGAAGGGATGGAGAAAGACATTTCATGCAACTAATAGGGAGAAAAAAGCAGGAATTGCAGTATGTATTTCAGACAAAATAGACTTCAAAACAAAGAAAGACACAAAAGACAAAGGACATTACATAATGATAAAAGGATCAATCCAACAAGAAGATATAACCATTATAAATATCTATGCACCCAACACAGGAGCTCCTACATATGTGAAACAAATACTAACAGAATTAAAGGGAGAAATAGAATGCAATGCATTCATTCTAGGAGACTTCAACACACCACTCACTCTGAAGGACAAATGAACCAGACAGAAAATAAATAAGGAGACAGAGGCACTGAAAAACACATTAGAACAGATGGACCTAACAGATATCTGTGGTACTGTACACCCAAAAGCGGCAGAATATACATTCTTCTCAAGTGCACTGGAACATTTTCAAGAATAGATCATATACGAGGCCACAAAAAGAGCTGCAGAAATTCAAAACGATTGAAATGTACCAGCCAGCTTCTCAGACCGCAAAGGAATGAAACTAGAAATTAATTGCGCAAAGAAAATGAAAAATCCCACAAACACATGGAGGCTTAATAACATGCTCCTAAATAATCAATGGATCAATGACTAAATTAAAATGTAGATCAAGCAATATATGGAGACAAATGACAACAATAATTCAACACCGCCAAATCTTTGGGAGGCAGCAAAGGCCGTGCTAAGAGAAAAGTATATTGCAATATAGGCATACATCAGGAGGGAAGAACACTCCCATATGGGCAGTCGAAACTCACAAATAACAAAACTAGAAAAAGAAGAACAACTGAGACCCAAAGTCAGTAGAAGGAGGGACATAATAAAGATTGGTGCAGAAATAAATAAAACTGAGAAGAATAAAACAGAAAGGTTCCATGAAAGCAAGAGCTGGTTCTTTGAGAAAATAAACAAAATAGATAAACCCCTAGCCACACTTATCAAGAAAAAAAGAGGGCTAACTCACATAAACAGAATCAGAAATGAGAAAGGAAAAATCACTATGGACACCACAGAAATACAAACAATTATTAGAGAATACTATGAAAAATTAAATGCTAACAAACTGGATACCTGGAAGAAATGGACAACTTTCTAGAAAAATACAACCTTCCAAGGCTGACCCAGAAAGAAACAGAAAATCTCAACAGACCAATTACCAGCAACGAAATTGAACTGGTAATCAAAAACCTACCTAAGAACAAAAGGCCTGCACCAGATGGCTTCACCACTGAATTTTATTAAACATTTAGTGAAGACATAATACCCATCCTCCTTAAAGTTTTCCAAGGAGTAGAAGAAGAGGGAATACTTCCAAATTCATTTCACGAGGCCAGCATTAATCTAATACCAAAACCAGGCAAAGACACCACAAAAAAAGAAAACTACAGACCAATATCCCTGATGAACATAGACAGAAAAATACTAAACAAAATATAAGCAAACCGAATTAAAAAATACATCAAAAGGACCATCCATCATGATCAAGTACGATTTATTCCAGGGATGCAAGGATGGTTCAACATTTAAAAAATCCATCAACATCGTCCACCACATCAACAAAAACAAGGACAAAAACCACATGATCATCTCCATAGATGCTGAAAAACATTTGACAAAATTCAACATCCAGTCATGAAAAAAACTCTCAACAAAATGGGTATAGAGGGCAAGTACCTCAACATAATAAAAGCTATATATGACAAACCCACAGCCAACATTATACTTAGCAGCGAGAAGCTGAAAGCTTTTCTGTTAAGTTCAGGAACAAGGCAAGGATGCCCACTCTCCCCACTTCTATACAACATAATACTGGAGGTCCTAGCCACGGCAATCAGACAACACAAAGAAATAAAAGGCATCCATATTAGCAGGGGAGAATATAAACTGTCCCTGTTTGAAGATGACATGATATTGTACATAAAAAACCCTAAAGAATCTACTCCAAAACTACTAAATCTAATATCTGAATTCAGCAAAGTTGCAGGTTACAAAATTAATGCGCAGAAATCTATGGCATTCCTATACACTAACAATGACCTAGCAGAGAGAGAAATGAGGAAAACAATTCCATTCACAGTTGCATCAAAAAGAATAAAATACCTAGGAGTAAACCTAACCAAGGAAGTGAAAGACCTATACTCTGAAAACTACAAGAACTCATGAGAGAAATTAAAGAAGACACTAATAAATGAAAACACATCCCGTGCTCATGGATAGGAAGAATTAATATTGTCAAAATGGCCATCCTGCCTAAAGCAATCTACATATTCAATGCAATTCCTATCAAAATACCAACAGCATTTTCAACTAGAGAAAATCATTCTAAAATTCATAAGGAACCACAAAAGACTCCAAATAGCCAAAGCAATCCTGAGAAAGAATATAGCTGGGGGGATTATGCTCCCCAACTTCAAGCTCTACTACAAAGCCACAGTACTCAAGACAATTTGGTACTGGCACAAGAACAGACCCATAGACCAGTGGAACAGACTAGAGAGCCCTGATATAAACACAACCACATATGGTCAATTAATATATGATAAAGAAGCCATGGACATACAATGGGGAAATGACAGCCTCTTCAACAGCTGATGTTGGCAAAACAGGACAGTTACATGCAAGAGAATGAAACTGGATTATTGTTTAACCCCATACAGAAATGTAAACTCAAAGTGGATCAAATATCTGCATGCAAGTCATGAAATCATAAAACTTAGAACACAACATAGGCAAAAGTTTCCTGAATATAAGCATGAGTGACTTTTTCCTGAACACATCTCCTCAAGCAAGGGAAACAAAACCAAAAATGAAATCATGGGTCTACATCAAACTGAAAAGTTTCTGTACGGCAAAGGACACCATCAGCAAAACAAAAAGGCATCCTACAGTATGGGAGAATATATTTGTAAATGACATATCTGACAAGGGGTTAACATCCAAAATATATAAATAACACATGCCTCTACACCCAAAAAGCAAATAACATGATTAAAAAATGTACAGAGGAACTTCCGGGAAGATGGCAGCATAAGCAAGGTGGCAGAAATCTCCTCCCAACACTATATATATCTATGAAAATATAGCAAATACAACTATTCCTAAAAGAGAGACCAGAATACCAGTAAAGTGCACAGCGTGCAGCTACACCTGAGAGGGCTCGGCCCCCCACGAGGCGGGTAAGATATGGAGCCGTGACCCGGCGGGACCCAAACACTCAACCACCCCAGCGCACCGGCGGGAGAACAGGATTCACAGACGGGAGGGAGTGGAAGTACAGGCCTGCAAAATAACCAGCCCCAGTGATCTGCACTGGGAGCGCTGACACACATCATGTGGTGTAGTGGAGACCGGAGAGACAGAGGGTGCAGGATCTGAATGGGAAACGCGCCAGGGTGCTTGCAGCCGGCTCCCGGGAAGGAAAAAAAGAAAAGAAAAGCACGTGCTTTATTCAGCAGTGTAAAAGGGACAGGAGCCCAGCGAAGAAGCCGGATCACCCCGGCACACTCAGCCCAGCAGGCTGGGAGTCCGGGGCAATTTTGGACCCCTTAGCAGGTGACTGGAAAAGGGTGGCTGCTCTTAGACTTCCCACACAGATCAATAGCCTCCCATTCGTTCCCACCCCGGCCAGAGCTATAAAGGGCACTGCGGAGCTGTGCAGCCACGGCTGCAAAATAGTGGAGCAACAGCACCAGCTACACCATCCCCACAGGATCCACTCCCGGTAGGCGTTTTTTGTTGTTTGTTTGTTTGTTGTTTTGTTTTTTCTTCTTTTTCCTTTTCTTTCCTTTTTTTTTCTTTTTTCTTTTTTCTTCTTTCTTTCTTTCTTTTTTTTCTCCATTTTTTTCTTTTTTTTTTCTTTTTAAAGTCTTGAAGAGCCCAGCTGACATACGTGGCAACTACCAGCGACCACTTCTATAGCCATGAAAAGACAGAGGAATATGATCAAGACTAAGATCAACCAGACAACCCGAGAGAAGGAGCTTGAAGGGATGGAAAAGCAGTCTTCCAGAAAAACAATTCAGAATACATGTCATAACCATGCTGACAGATCTACAGAGAAATGTGCAAGACGTGAGGGAAGTGAGGAAAGACAATGCAGAAATCAGACAAGCGATCAATGGGCTTAACAGCAGACTGGATGAGATGAAAGAGACTGTTAATGGAATAGAAATCAGAGAACAGGAATACAGAGAAGCTGAGGCAGAGAGACACAAAAGGATCTCTAGGAATGAAAGAATATTAAGACAACTGTGTGACCAATCCAAACGGAACAATATTTGCATTATAGGAGTACCAGAGGAAGAAGAGAGAGAAAAGGAGATAGAAAGTGTCTTTGGAGAAATAATTGCTGAAAATTTTCCCACATTGGAGAAGGATATAGTCTTGCAGTCCAAGTTAGCCCACAGATCTCCCAACACGAGTGACCCAAGGAAGACAACACCAAGACACATAATAATCAAAATGGCAAAGATCAAAGATAAAAACAGAGTACTAAAGGCAGCTAGAGAGAGAAAAAAGATCACCTACAAAGGAAAACCCATCAGACTATCATCAGACTTCTAAACAGAAACCATACAGGCCAGAATAGAATGGCACGATATATTTAATGTAATGACATAGAAGGGCCTTGAATCAAGAATATTGTATCCAGGATGATGATCATTTCTATATGATGGAGGGATTAAACAATTTCCAGACAAATGAAAGTTGAGAGAGTTTGCCTCTCATAAAACACCACTACAGGATATCTTAAACGGACTGCTCTAGAGGGAAGCACCCCTAAGGCTAAAAAGATGTCACCACAGAAAATAAAATCATAGCAAAGAAAGCAGACCATCCAAATACTAACTAAAGGCAAAGAATAAAACACCTAATATATAAAGAATGGAGGAGGAAGAATAGAAAGGGAGAAATAAATAAGCATCAGACAGTGTTCACAATAACTTAACAAGAAAGTTAAGTTAGATTGTTACATACTAAAGAAGCAACGCTTGAAACTTTGGTAACCACAAATCTAAAGCCAGCAATGGCAATAAGTACATATCTATCAATAATCACCCTAAATGTAAATGGACTGAATGCACCAATCAAAAGACACAGAGTAAAAGAGTGGATAAAAAAGCAAGACCCATCTATATGCTGCTTACAAGAGACTCACCTCAAACCCAAAGATATACACAGACTAAAAGTGAAGGGATGGAAAAAGATATTTCATGCAAACAACAAAGAGAAAAAAGCAGGTGTTCCAGTACTTGTTTCAGACAAAATAGACTTCAAAATGAAGAAAGTAGCAAGAGATAAAGAAGGACATTACATAATGATAAAGGGGTCAGTCCAAAAAGAAGATATAACCATTATAAATATATATGCACCCAACAGAGAAGCACCAGCATATGTGAAACAAATACTAACAGAATTAAAGGAGGAAATAGACAGCAATGCATTCATTTTAGGAGACTTCCACACACCACTCACTCCAAAGGATAGATCAACCAGAGAATAATTAAAGACACAGAGGCACTGAATGACACACTAGAACAGATGGACCTAACAGATATCTACAGAACTCTGCACCCAAAAGCAGCAGGACACACATTCTTCTCAAGTGCATATGGAACATTTTCCAGAATACATCACATACTAGGCCACAAAAAGACCCTCACTAAATTCAAAACTGTTGAAATCTTACCAACCAACTTCTCAGATCACAAAGGTAGAAAACTAGAAATAAATTTTAGAAAGAAATCAAAAAGGCTAACAAATACATGGAGACTTAACAACATTCTCCTAATTAATCCATGGCTTAACAATCAAATCAAAACAGAAATCAAAGAATATATGGAGACTAACGACAACAACAACACAACGCCCCAACTTCTGTGGGAAGCAGCAAAGGCAGTTCTAAGAGGAAAGTATATTGCAATCCTGGCCTATTTAAAGAAGGAAGAGCATTCCCAAATGAACACTCTAAAGACACAATTACTGAAATTGGAAAAAGAAGAACAAATGAGGCCCAAAGTCACCAGAAGGAGGGACATAATAAAGATCAGAGAAGAAATAAATAAAATTGAGAAGAATAAAACAATAGAAAAACTGAAAGAAACCAAGAGCTGGTTCTATGAAAAAATAAACATAATAGATAAACCCCTAGCCAGACTCATTAAGAGAAAAAGAGAATCTACACACATAAACAGATTCAGAAATGAGAAAGGAAAAATAATGACGGACTCCACAGAAATACAAAGAATTATAAGAGAATATTATGAGAATCTATATGCTAACAAGCTGGAAAACCTAGAAGAAATAGACAACTTCTTAGAAAAATACAACCTTCCAAGACTGACCAAGCAAGAAACAGAGAAACTAAACAGACCAATACCCAGCAATGAAGTTTAAGCGGTAATCAAAAAACTACCAAGAACAAAAACCCCGGACCAGATAGATTCACCTCTAAATTCTATCAGACATATACACAAGAAATAACACCCATTCTCCTTAAAGTTTTCCAAAAAATAGAAGAGAAGGGAACACTTCCAAACTCATTCTATGAAGCCAGCATCACTCTAAAACCAAAACCGGGCAAAGACCTCACCAAAAAAGAAAATTACAGACCTATATCCCTGATGAACGTAGATGCAAAAATACTTAACAAAATATTAGCAAACCGAATTCAAAAATACATCAAGAGGATCATACACCATGATCAAGTGGGATTCATCCCAGGGATGCAAGGATGGTACAACATTCGAAAATCCATCAACATCATCCACCACATCAACAAAAAGAAGAACAAAATCCACATGATCATCTCCATAGATGCTGAAAAAGCATTTGACAAAATTCAGCACCCATTCATGATTAAAACTCTCAACAAAATGGTATAGATGGCAACTACCTCAACATCATAAAGGCCATATATGACAAACCCACAGCTAACATCATACTTGACAGCGAGAAGCTGAAAGCTTTTTCATCTAAGATCGGGAACAAGACAGGGATGCCCACTCCCTCGACTGTTATTCAACATAGTATGGAGGTGTATGCCACAGCAATCAGACAAAACAAAGGCATACAAGGCATCCAGATTGGTAAAGAAGAAGTCAAATTGTCACTATTTGCAGATGACATGATACTGTACATAAAAAACCCTAAAGACTCCACTCCAAAACTATTAGAACTAATATCTGAATTCAGCAAAGTTGCAGGATACAAAATTAACACACAGAAATCTGTTGCTTTCCTAAACACTAACGATGAACTAACAGAAAAAGAAATCAGAAAAACAATTCCATTCACAATTGCATCAAAAAGAATAAAATGCCTAGGAATAAACCTAACGAAAGAAGTGAAAGACCTATACCCTGAAAACTACAAGACACTCCTAAGAGAAATTAAAGAGCACACTAACAAATGGAAATGCATCCCGTGCTCTTGGCTAGGAAGAATAAATATTATCAAAATGGCTATACTACCTAAAGCAATCTACAGATTCAATCCAATCCCTATCAAACTACCAACAGCTTTCTTCAATGAACAGGAACAAATAATCCTAAAAATCGTATGGTACCACAAAAGACCCTGAATACCCAAACCAATCCTGAAAAGGAGGAATAAAACAGGGGTAATTACGCTCCCCGACCTCAAGCTCTACTACAAAGCCACAATAATCAAGACAATTTGGTATTGGCACAAAAACAGACCCACAGACCACTGGAACAGAATAGAATATCCAAACATTATCCCAAACATATACAGTCAATTAATATTTGATAAAGGAGACTTGGATATACAATGGGGAGATGACAGCCTCTTCAGCAGCTGGTGTTGGAAAAACTGGACAGCTACATGTAAGAGAATGAAACTGGACTACTGTCTAACGCCATACACAAAGGTAAACTCAAGGTGGATCAAAGACCTGAAGGTAAGTCATGAAACCATAAAACTCTTAGAAAAAAACACAAGCAAAAATCTCTTGCAATAAACATGAGCGACTTCTTCATGAACATATCTCCCCGGGCAAGGGAAACAAAAGCAAAAATGAACAAGTGGGACTATATCAAGCTGAAAAGCTTCTGTACAGCAAAGGACACCATCAGTAGAACAAAAAGACATCCTACACTATGGGAGAATATATTCATAAATGACGTATCTGATAAGGAGTTGACATCCAAAATATATAAAGAACTCACACACCTCAACAAACAAAAAGCAAATAATCCAATTAAGAAATGGGCAGAGGACATGAATACACACTTCTCTAAAGAAGAAATTAAGATGGCCAACAGGCACATGAAAAGATGCTCCACATCGCTAATCATCAGAGAAATGCAGATTAAAACCACAATGAGATATCACCTCACACCAGTGAGGATGGCCAACATCCAAAACACAAACAACAACAAATGTTGGTGAGGATGTGGAGAAAAGGGAACCCTCCTACTCTGCTGTTGCGAATGCAAATTAGTTCAACCATTGTGGAAAGCGGTATGGAGGTTCCTCAAAACACTTAAAATAGAAATACCATTTGACCCAGGAATCCCACTCCTAGGAATTTACCCTAAGAATCCAGAAGCCCAATTTCAAAAGGACAGATGCACCCCTATATTTATCGCAGCACTATTTACAATAGCCAAGAAATGGAAGCAACCTAAGTGTCCATCAGTAGATGAATGGATAAAGAAGATGTGGTACATATACACAATGGAATATTATTCAGCCATAAGAAGAAAACAAATCCTACCATTTGCAGCAACATGGATGGAGCTAGAGGGTATTATGCTCAGTGAAATAAGCCAAGCCGAAAAAGACAAGTATCAAATGCTTTCACTCATATGTGGAGTATAAGAACAAAGAAAAAATAAAAAAACTGAAGGAACAAAACATCAGCAAACTCACAGAACCTAAGGACAGACTAATAGTTACCAAAAGTAAAGGGACTGGGGAAGATGGGTGGGAAGGGAGGGATAAGGGGGTAAAAGAGGCAGTACGATTAGCAGAAGTAATGTTGGGGGGGCATGGGGAGGGCTATACAACTCAGAGAAGACAAGTAGTGATTCTATAGCATCTCACTACCTGATGGACAGTGACTAATGGGATTGGTGGGGGTGAACTGATGAAGGCGGTAGTTTAATCACCATAATATTGCACATGTAATTGTAGATTAATGGTACCAAAATAAGTTATAAATAACAATAAAAAATTAAAATTAATTCTTTAATTCATTAATTTGAACACCCAAAATAGAAATACCATTTGACCCAGGAATTCCACTCCTAGGAATTTATCCTAAGAATTCAGCAGCCCAGTTTGAAAAAGACATATGCACCCCTATGTTTATCACAGCACTATTTACAATAGCCAAGAAATGGAAGCAACCTAAGTGTCCATCAATAGATGAATGGATAAAGAAGATGTGGTACATATACACAATGGAATATTATTCAGCCATAAGAAGAAAACAAATCCTACCATTTGCAACAACATGGATGGAATTAGAGGGTATTATGCTCAGTGAAATAAGCCAAACCGAAAAAGACAAGTATCAAATGATTTCACTCATATTTGGAGTATAAGAACAAAGAAAAAACTGAAGGAACAAAACAGCAGCGGACTCACAGAACCCAAGAACGGACTAATAGTTACCAAAGGGAAAGGGACTGGGGAAGATGGGAGGGAATGGAGGGATAAGAGGGAAAAGGGGGCATTACAATTAGCAGATGTAATGTTCGGGGGGCATGGGAGGGCTGTACAACTCAGAGAAGACAAGTAGTGATTCTATAGCATCTCACTACACTGAGACTGTGACTGTAATGGGGTTGGTGGGGGGGACCTGATGAAGGGGGTAGTTTAATAACTATAATATTGCACATGTAATTGTAGATTAATGATACCAAAATGTATTATAAAAAAAAATGGGCAGAGGATATGAAGAGACAGTTCTCCAAAGAAGAAATTCAGATGGCCAACAGATACATGAAAAGATGCTCCACATCACTAATCATCAGAGAAATGCAAATTAAAGCCACACTGAGATATCACCTCACACCAGTAAGGATGGCCATCATCCAAAAGACTAAGAAGAATAAATGCTGGCGAGGATGCGGAGAAAGGGGAACCATCCTACACTGCTGGAGGGAATGTAAGCTAGTTCAACCTTTGTGGAAAGCAATATGGAGGTTCCTCACAAAACTTAAAATACAAATACCATTTGACCCCAGAATCCCACTCCTTGGAATTTACCCAAAGAATACAACTTCTCAGAATCAAAAAGACATATGCACCCCTATGTTTATCGCAGCACTTTTTACAATAGCCAAGATACGGAAGCAACCTACGTGTCCATCAGTAGATGAATGGATAAAAGAGGTGGTACATATACACAACGGAATACTATTCAGCCATGAGAAGGAACAAACCCTTCCATTTGCAACAACATGTATGGAGCTGGAGGATATTATGCTCAGTGAAATAAGCCAGGCGGAGAAAGACAAGTGCCAAGTGATTTTCCTCATTTGTGGAGTATAACAACAAAGTAATACTGAAGGAACAAAATAGCAGCAGAGTCAGAGACTCCAAGAAGGAACTAGCGGCTACCAAAGGGGAGGGGTGTGGGAGGGTGGGAGAGGGGGATTGTGGGGTATTGTGTTTAGTACACATGGTGTGGGGAATCACAGGGAAAACAGTGTAGCACAGAGAAGGCAAACAGTGAATCTGTGTCATCTTACTACACTGATTGACAGTGACTGAATTGGGGAGAGAGTGGGGACTTGATAATATGGGTAAATATAGTAACCACATTGTTTTTTCATGTGTAACCTTCATAAGAGTGTATACCAGTAACTTAATAAAAAAAATTCCTAGTAATGGAATTCCTGGGTCAAATGGTATTTCTATTTTTAGTTTTTTGAGGAACCTCCATACTGCTTTCCACAATGGTTGTACTAATTTACATTCCCCCCAGCAGTGTAGGAGGGTTCCCCTTTCCCCACATCCTCTCCAGAATTTGTTGTTATTAGTCTTTTCGATACTGGCCATCCTAACTGGTGTGAGGTGATAACTCACTGTGGTTTTTATCTGTATTTCCCTGATAATTAGTAATGTGGAGCATCTTTCATGTGGCTGTTGGCCATCAGAATTTCTTCTCTGGAGGTTTGTCTGTTCATATACTCCGTCCATTTTTTAATCAGGTTACTTGCTTTTTGGGTGTTGAGGCATGTGAGTTCTTCATATATTTTGTATGTTAATCCCTTGTCGGATATATCATTTACAAATATATTCTCCCATACTGTAGGATGCCTTTTTCTTCTGCTGATGGTGTCCTTTGCTGTACAGAAGCTTTTCAGCTTGATATAGTCCCACTTGTTCATTTTTGCTTTTTTTTCCCTTGCCCAGGGGTATATGTTCATGAAGAAGTCGCTCATGTTTATGTCCAAGAGATTTTTGCCTATGTTTTTTTCTAAGAGTTTTATGGTTTCATGACTTACATTCAGGACTTTGATCCACCTTGAGTTTACCTTTGTGTATGGGGCTAGACAGTAGTCCAGTTTCATTCTCTTACATGTAGCTGTCCAGTTTTTCCAACATCAGCTGCTGAAGAGGCTGTCATCTCCCCATTGTATATCCAAGGCTCCTTTATCAAATATTAATTGACTGTAAATGTTTAGGTGAATGTTTGGATATTCTATTCTGTTCCACTGGTTTGTGGGTCTGTTTTTGTGCCAGTACCAAATTGTCTTGATTACTGTGGCTTTGTAGTAGAGTTTGAAGTCAGGGAGCGTAATTCTCCCTGTTTGATTCCTCCTTCTCAGGATTGCTTTGGCTATTCGGGGTCTTTTCTGGTTCCATATGAATTTTTGAGTTATTTGTTCCAGTTCTTTGAAGAAAGCTGTTGGTATTTTGATAGGGATTGCATTGAATCTGTAGATTGCTTTAGGTAGTATAGCCATTTTGACAATATTTATTCTTCCTAGCCAAGAGCATGGGATGCATTTCCATTTGTTAGTGTCCTCTTTAATTTCTCTTAGGAGTGTCTTGTACTTTTCATAGTATAGGTCTTTCACTTTCTTCATTAGGTTTATTTCTAGGTTTTTTATTCTTTTTGATGCAATTGTGAATGGAATTGTTTTTCTGATTTCTCTTTCTCTTCGTACATCATTAGTGTATAGGAAAGCAACAGATTTCTGTGTGTTAATTTTGTATCCTGCAACTTTGCTGAATTCAGATATTAGTTCTAGTAGTTTTGGAGTGGAGTCTTTAGGGTTTTTTATGTACAGTATCATATCATCTGCAAATAGTGACAATTTGACTTCTTTACCAATCTCGATGCCTTGTATATCTTTGTTTTGTCTGATTCCCGTGGCTAGGACCTCCAGTACTATGTTGAATAACAGTG
The DNA here is from genome assembly GCA_029783875.1 of Phataginus tricuspis. Taxonomy (NCBI): domain Eukaryota; kingdom Metazoa; phylum Chordata; class Mammalia; order Pholidota; family Manidae; genus Phataginus; species Phataginus tricuspis. The sequence goes on from JAQQAC010020896.1 coordinate 59,814,484, forward strand.
GAGAAAGTGGGCATCCCTGTCTTGTTCCCATCTTAGATGAAAAGCTTTCAGCTTCTCACTGTCAAGTATGATGTTAGCTGTGGGTTTGTCATATATGGCCTTTATGATGTTGAGGTACTTGCCATCTATACCCATTTTGTTGAGAGTTTTAATCATGAATGGATGCTGAATTTTGTCAAATGCTTTTTCAGCATCTATGGAGATGATCATGTGGATTTTGTTCTTCTTTTTGTTGATGTGGTGGATGATGTTGATGGATTTTCGAATGTTGTACCATCCTTGCATCCCTGGGATGAATCCCACTTGATCATGGTGTATGATCCTCTTGATGTATTTTTGAATTCGGTTTGCTAATATTTTGTTCAGTATTTTTGCATCTACGTTCATCAGGGATATAGGTCTGTAATTTTCTTTTTTGGTGAGGTCTTTGCCCGGTTTTGGTATTAGAGTGATGCTGGCTTCATAGAAAGAGTTTGGAAGTATTCCCTCCTCTTCTATGTTTTGGAAAACTTTAAGGAGAATGGGTGTTATTTCTTCTCTATATGTCTGGTAGAATTCAGAGGTGAATCTATCAGGTCCGGGGATTTTGTTCTTGGGTAGTTTTCTGATTACCGATACAATTTCTTTGATGGTGATTGGTCTGTTTAGTTTTTCTGTTTCTTGCTTGGTCAGTCTCTGAAGAATGTATTTTTCTAAGAATTTATCCATTTCTTCTATGTTTTGCAGCTTGTTAGCATATAGATGCTCATAATATTCTCTTATAATTCTTTGTATTTCTGTGGGGTCCGTCGTTATTTTTCCTTTCTCATTTCTGATTCTGTTTATGTGTGTAGATTCTCTTTTTCTCTTAATGAGTCTGGCTAGGGGTTTATCTATTTTGTTTATTTTTTCAAAGAACCAGCTCTTGATTTCATTGATTTTTTCTATTGTTTTATTCTTCTCAATTTTGTTTATTTCTTCTCTGATCTTCATTATGTCCCTCCTTCTGTTGACTTTGGGCCTCTTTTGTTCTTCTTTTTCCAATTTCAGTA